>MJUT01051655.1:287059-329822 GCA_002080005.1 Gigantidas platifrons
TAAAATAGGAAGCAACATATTTCTATGTACCGTGACCTTTCTCGAACGTCTATGTTCTGGCGTAAGGACGTAAACGGGTATATCTGTATCAGGTTGAGACTCAATGATATAAGGGTCTCTTTCCCATTTATTTTCTAGTTTATGCTTACCTTTGAAACCTACTTTCTTCAGCAAAACTCTGTCCCCTTTCTGCAAGTTCGAATGACGTACTCTCAAATCATATCGAGTTTTGTGACGTTTACCTGCCTTTTCAGCTACCTTGGCGGCTGTTTTGTAAGCAAATTTCAATCTCTTTTCAAGGGAACTTACATATGTTATGTGATCTTTCACTGGTGAATCAGATGTAACTCCCAGAAACGCGTCTATAGCCAATCTCGGGTGCCAACCAAACATTAAAAAATGAGGACTATAGCCAGTACTTTCATGTCTTGTGGCGTTATAAGAATGCACAAGAGGAGCTACATACGATTTCCAATCTGGTTTCTTCTCTTCATCTAATGTACCCAACATGTTTAGAAGTGTCTGATTAAATCGTTCCACCTGTCCGTTACCTTGAGGGTGATAATGAGTGGTCCTGGATTTTTTTATATTTGCTAACTTACAAAGTTCAACAATGATCTTAGACATAAAATTCCTACCTTGATCACTGTGTAGTCGGGCTGGAAAAGAGTAATGTTGTATAAATTTTTCCCATAAGCACTTAGCCGTTTGATTCCGTGTAGGTATTGCCTGAGCGTAGCGTGTAAAATGGTCAGTGATTACTAGTATATTTTCATACCCACCTTTTGACTGTTCTAAGGAAAGATAATCAATACAAACTAGTTCAAAAGGATATGAAGACTGAATATTTACCAACTCTGCTGATGTTTTACACTTAGACTTCCTAAGAATACAGTTACTACAAGACTTTACCTTTATGTCTATGTCTTTATCCATACCAGGCCAATAGAATCGGGATTTAATCAGAAACAATGTTCTATCTCTTCCCTGATGTCCTGCATCATCATGCAGTCCTTGAAACACGACTTCTCTGTAAACTGGTGGTAAAACCAATTGACTTACCTTTTCACTATAAAGATTACTATATCTGTACAAAATCTTATCCTTCAAGGTAAATTTGTCCCAATCACGCAAATACTTACGTACTCCTTCCGATTCTAAAGACGTTTTCCTTTTTGTAGGTTTGTGCCCAATCTGCAAAAGGGTTTTGACTCTCCGAATATCTGGATCCGCATTTTGCTCTTCATGCCAATCGATAGCACTGATATCAACATCGGAGACAAAACTGTCGTCAATACTTACATTTTGAGTTAACAAGACTGTCTCAATACATGGATTACTGGCAGAAACTACACAAGCTGAACATACCGCTTTTATAGCATCATGAAACATCTGTTTGGTTTCTGGTTGTATTCTTGACAAGGGATCAGCATCGCCATTAGCCTTACCTGCTCTGTAGGTCAAATTGAAGTCATAGTTAGAAAGGGAAGCCACCCATCTATGACCAACAGCATCCAACTTAGCCTTATCAAAGATATAAGTCAACGGATTATTATCGGTTTTAACCTCGAACTTACTGCCATACAAATATTCATGAAACTTATCCGTCACAGCCCATTTAAGAGCAAGAAACTCTCGTTTATGAGCCGGATAAAGTCTCTCTGCTCTCTGCTCCTCGCAAACTACGGCTAGCATAGGCAATTACTCTGTCAATGCCACCCTGTTTCTGATACAATACCGCTCCTAAACCTTCATTACTTGCATCAGTATGCAAAATGAATGGCAACGTATAATCAGCGTATGCTAAAATAGGGGGAGATGTCAACTTCTCAATTACCTGATCCATAGCTTTCTGTTGATCCTCATTCCATGACCACTTTGTCGGAACTTTCTTACTTTTTACCTTCGTCTTTCTTTTGTTTGTGGTATGACCAATCAATAGATCATTCAAAGGTTTGACTATCTTAGCGTAATCCTGAATAAAACGTCTATAATATGACGTGAATCCTAAAAACTTTCTCAGGTCTTTGACATTGTTGATAACTGGCCAGTTTTTCACGACTGAAACCTTATCTGGGTCAGTTTTTATGCCACCATCGGATACAATAAACCCAAGATATTTGATTTCCGTCTTGAAAAACTCGCACTTCTTACCTTTTGGTTTCAGGTTCTGCTCCTTTAGTCTTCTAAAAACATACTCTAACCTTTTAATATGCTCATCTTCTGTCTTGGAAAATATGATGATGTCGTCGAGATATATAAGACACTCTCTGAGATGTAACTCACCCATGCAGCGCTCCATTAACCTTTGGAATGTTGAACATGCATGTGTGAGACCAAAAGAGAGGCGATTAAACTCATAGAACCCAAGGGGTCCTAAATTGAATGCTGTTTTCGGTTTGTCCGACTCTTTAACCGCGCACTGCCAATAGGCTGAACGAAGATCCAGTTTAGTAAAGAATAGGGCACCCGATAAACAGTCTAAAGTGTCCTCAATCCTCGGCAAACTATGAGCATCTTTTATAGTCTTACGATTTACACCTCTATAATCAATGCACAGACGTAAGGATCCATCAGACTTCCTAACTAATACTAAGTTACTGGAATAAGGGCTTGAGGACTCCCTGATAGCACCAACTTCTAACATCTCTCTTAAATGTTCCCTTACCTCATCAAACATAGAAGGTGGTATCCTTCTATATGGTTCCCTATAAGGTTTATCATCAGTAAGATTTATCTCATGTTCAACCAATCTAGTGTATCCTAAGTCTGTTGGTCCAGTTGAGAACACGGATTTCCACTTACAAATTAAGTCCTGTAATTTACCTCTGGTACTCGGTGTCAAATGTTTTAAGTCAATATCAAGTTTTTTTAAAATGTTACCTGTATTTGAGTCTTTACTTTCTAAATTGCTGGCATCTTTATCTACTTTACCTAAATCAGTATGTCTCATGACCTTCACCTCGTTCAATCCACAAATAGTACTTTTAGGTTTCAGATATACTACTTTGGCGGTCATATTGAATATCCTTACAGGTATTCTGTTTTTACCTGATGACTTCACACTTACTACTCTAGGGAAAACACCTAGAGTTCCCTTTGTATCATCAACACACTCAGTGACTGCTGTTTCTAGAACAGTCTTTGACTTACATATACCTGATACAGTCAAAACAGACATTGGACCAACCTTAATAGGCCCTTTGTTTGTTGATTTAACCAAATTAATACTAGCATCTAACGCCGAAAAAGCTATATCCCAATTATGGGGTACTTTAACGTGTGAATCACTAACAGAAGTCTTAATGGGTCTCAATATGTTTGTACCAATCACCACTGGGACATATTTGTTATAATCTGTTTCAGGTACAACCAATAATAAAACCATCATATTGTCTGACTGAAAGGTAACAGATATACTTACCTCTACATATCCAAGATAAGGTAAAGGGGAGCCTTCAGCAACCTTTACCGAAAGTGTAAACTCATCTAGGGTTTTAATATCAGGGGGTGGACGCATAGACTTTACAGTCGCTACACTTATAGTAGACACCATAGAACCACTATCTAATAATGACATACATTTGAACTTATTTACATAAACAATTGATTCAGTTGCCCTTTCTACCATCCTATCTAATAATGACGGTTTACTTACAGTATCATGGCTTAATTTACCAATTGTGGAGCTATGCTCAACAGCATCAAGTCTTAAATCTCTAATTTGCCCCGCATTAGAAATTCCTATTAGTTTAAATTACCTTCACTTTTCATTTTGTCGTCTGTTTTTGGATGGTCTTGGTTCGAGCTATTTTTATCTCCATGACCTCTATAGTTTTGATAACCCCTACCTCGACCATAACGTTTAGGGTTATACCTATTGCCACCTCTATACCCACCATTATACTGGGTATTACTGGTTTCTTTTTCTGGTGTCTTTTCTGACTTTTCAAGAGTATCCAACCTTTTACCCATGCGATCTATTTTTTTCAAAATATCATCAAGTTTTTTTGAATCTGATGGTTGGTGTTGCACAGTGGTAATACCTTTATCTGAATTGGCCAACTCAAGCTCAATTACCCGTATCTCTTTTCTAAGTTGATCAAAATCTTTGATTGTATCAAACTTATACCTACTTGAATTTTTAAGTAATGGGTCCCTAAGTCCTGACCAAAATTTTGACTTCAGCATTTGGTTCTTAGCAACAACACTTATATCACCTGTCTCAACAGCTGACTGAATTATGGACTCTAACTTCATTCCATATTCAGCTACAGATTGATTTGGCTGTTGTGTTTCTTTAAAAAATTTCTCAAGTAGAGCCTCACTAGAATACACATTACCATATACACCATCTAATTTGTCAATTATGTTCTCGGCTGTCGCATTTTCAGATAAAGACAACAAAAGACTGCGAGCCTTTCCCTTTAAAGACCCTCTTATTGCCTGTAAAACTAATGAAACTGTGTAATTACCCTCGCGTAAAACACATTTCACTTCCAACTTCCAAACATCAAAAGAGGTTTCACTCTTTTCCTCGCCAGAAAATATAGGCAACTTAGGCTTTTGATAAGCATTACAACTTGGTGTATTACCAAATAAAGAATGCCCTTTCAATGCATTACTAAGCAAAAAACTAGAATTTCTGACTGGCGGAGGGGGAGGGGTCTTAGTTGAACTTGAACCTTCTGTCTTAAACTTAACCTCCTTTGGTGTGCTATGTCTAGGTTCCAGATCTTCGACAACCTTATAATCAGTATGGGCATGTACAAACCTTATCATCTTGTCTATATCTGCTTTAGACACACTTTCATTCAACTCATCCTGATCTGAACTTTTATTACTTGCCATTATGTTTAAGTCTCAAATTGTACTGAGTGTCTCCCTTTTCACTATACAATACTAATATATAGAAAATCTAATGATAATGAAATTGATGATGAAATGATAACTACTCACCAGTCATATGTCAAATGTCAGAAAGAGGGAAGATAGAAAACTATAAGCAGTTTCATGCAGGATTCAAGACGTGCTGTGGTGTATTGTGCAGCTATCTGAAAAATAGTATAGAATAAATAACTTGTTCATGAAAATTGCCCACTATGATATAATTAAACTAAAATTAAACTATAAACAGTTCAAAATAATTTTCAAAATTAAATATAGATAAACAAATTATTTTCAATTGTCATTTAAAGTTTGTTCAATTAGAAATCAATATACTATCAGTTAACAGTTCTGTATTTTAAACACGTGATGTTTCTATTGTATCTGCTCCTCGACAGGTGTACAGGTAAACGTCGTACATGTAGTAGCTACGGACAATCAATTTCGTAGTAGTGTTGACGAAACGATACTTTAAATCTCCATGATCAATACACAATAAACGGATATACTGGCAAGCACATCGTGTGTATATTCTTTAAACATACTTGTTATAACACTGCATTTCAATAAATGAAATATGATTCACAATTTTCTTGAAAATAAAGGTATGCGCTTAACACTTAAGCTGTAAAACTATAGCGTACCTTTTCACACGGACTTGAATTTTATTGATACATACTCTCCATATTACGGAAAATTTTAGGCCTACAATATGTCGTTGTTTCCTCGTTTTTCTGTTAAACTGTGAAACGACGGACTAATACGGAGTGGATAATAGTTCTAGTTGACAGGATAGACTGAGTGTAAAACGGACATCTGAGCCGGACAACGGAACTAAACCAATGGTACAATCAATGTGCAGAAATAATGTGGTTGAATCTAGATCTCGGTAGAACCTCCATTTGTCACAGTGTGTTGTGCCTCATTTGATGTGATGCGGGCTTTAGGATTATTTGGGCGTGACTTTCCACAAAATAACCAAACATCATTTCAACCATCTACATTTTTGGCGCCCAACGTGGTGTTCATAAGAAAAAGGGTGGAGAGATTAAGTATATGTTCTCTAAGTTAGTAGATGTTGTTCACCCTACAATGGATTTGAGTATATCTTGGTTTAAGCATATGGAGAAAGTTGTTTCGGAGAATGAGAGAAACTTAGTTGTCATGGATAGTTGAAACATAGTGAGAAACAGTTACATAACTGAAATCTGTTTAGCCTACCTTTGATATTTTGACTTGTATATTTTTTGTTATATTTTATTGAGTATAAATGTTTGGATTTTAAATGAGTTTCCACCATGTTGAAATAGTTGAGTGGCACTTGCCGCCTTCTGATTTGATCATGTTGGATCTTCATATTCCAAATAATTTAATAATTAAGTGAAATTATTTTCATTTTCACTTTCATTTTTTTTTTATGATAGTGATTTAACTATTTTAGTTTGTATATAAATTATCAGTTGTCTATGTCTGTCTTTTGACCACTTGTTTAGCAATGTTTTCTGGACATAAAGTAAGTATACTCCATAAAGTTTTGAAAATTCAGGGACGAAATTTTCCCTTGTCGGGCGGAATATGTCACCGTAATATATAAACGGGTCACACTACGTTTAAAGGTAAGTAGTAGTATCATTTTCATTCATAAAATCATTCATTCATAAAGACGGACGGAGAAATCACTGCACCTTTCTACCTTTTGCACGAATACCACATGCATGTTTTCCCGCCCTGGTTTTAGATCTATATATACCTAACCTGTCCACTGTTTGAGATTCACACATTATCACTGCACACGGCTGGTGGGATTGATAACTTGTTCCCTATTTTCAGTGTGAATAAAATGTAGATGGTTGAAATGATGTTTGGTTATTTTGTAGAAAGTCACGCCCAAATAATCCTAAAGCCCGCATCACATCAAATGAGGCACAAAACACTGTGACATTAAGCTTAATCAACATGGCAAATGAGGCACAAAACACTGACATTAAGCTTAATCAACATGGCAAGTCGCTTAATACATACATACATACCAGGATATGATCCATTATTTATAGGATGGATTATTAAATAATTCTACCAGTGATTTAAGAACAAACATAACTTGATTCGCTTTTGGCAGAGTAATTTGTAACTGGATATTTATATTACTATTGATATGGATATCTAACCAGATTGGAAAGGGAGAGGTTATAATGAAAATAGGTTTGTAGGTTTAGGGCATTTAACGTCACTTTCAACAATAGTACAGCTATATCGTGGAAATCAGTTTTATTGGTGGAAGAAACCGGAGAAAACCATCGACCTGCCGTAAGTCAGTGACAAACTTTATCACATAATGTTGTATCGAGTACACCTCACTTGAACTTACAACGTTAGCAGTGATATGCACTGATTGCATATATATTTGTAAATCCAGCTACTATACTATCACTACCATGACGGTCCCAGTGAGGGCATAAAGAAAATAGGAACAAATTGTCTTTTTTGTTTGGGACATGACAAACATGAATATTCATTACACAAGTAAATGTTCTACCAATTCATTGTTATTTATTTAATTAAGTATTGGTGTTTTTGTTTGTTTGTTTGTTTGTGCGTTTTTTTATTGGCATTTGCACGTGTACGCGCGATTTAAAAAAAAAAGTGAGCACGTCATCTCACACTATACTGAATAGAGCTATGTTATGTTAGCTTACATTTGTAATGAAGCTGGAAAGACCGTTAACATAATACGAAAATGTAAATCTCAAGTATATGCACGCTTTGCTATCAGAATATGTTAGCATTAAGTGACGACCATAATACAAATATGTACTGTATATGTCTTGCTGTTCGGGGTGCTCTGTTATTCATCCTTCACGTTGTGCAGTTACGTTAGGAGCCATTCTCACTCATTTTATATTTATCATTAACGTGTATCAAAATTAGCTATAAAAAACGCCAGTGTGTATACATTGTTTGCCCTTATATTGTCTTTATGAATTTTGTATTTAATTTTCTTACGTACGTACAGTGTTCTCATTTTGTTTCCCTATATGTTTTCAACTGATAATCGTTTTCACTAAAATAAAGTAGTATTTTTCCCCATTTATGTTTTGGTTTTAATTTTAACATTGCGTTCCATTTCTTCTGTAAATGGAATGCAAAATTCCAAAGTAAGTTAAAATGTTTGAACTGCAATGTATTATATAATCAGAGTCGATCCTTCTTAATCGATCACAACCACAAATCAAATTTGTCGATATCCTGCAACAAGCGCATATAAATCTTTTATCTTGTACAATCAATGGCTACGGCTCCATATTATTACTTCAATCTAGATTAAATAATTACGTAATAAAACAGTTGTGATTATTCGGTATTCGGTTTTATCTGATGTTATCAATAAATATAAAGCGATACGAATGACTACGAAACATAATAAGATGGACAATTCAGTAATCTTTAATTGTTGTGATTATTCGGTTTTATCTGATGCTATCAATAAAAATAAAGGCGATACGAATGAATACAAATCGTAATAAGATCCAATGGACAATTCCTTAATCTTTAAATCATTTCCAATTATTTTGATTATATCTGACAAATATCTTTTTCCACTGTTTTGTTTCATATGATATTCCCTACAGATATTATTGATTACGGTATATCGTGATGAACTTCTGTTTTAGATTTCCTCCATGTAACTGCTGATATATTGTATTATAAATCTATTTAAACACAACATTAGTCTTAGGTCGTTTATAACCTTATTTACCGACATGTAATATAATTGTATGATTACATGATTTATTATGAAAAGACAGTTGTTTAAACAATGATGATCAACAACTGAAACTAATATGAATAAACATAAACAACAATCTTCCCCATCATAGTATGTTATGAAGACCAACTTGTTTTTACATTGTAACTTTTGTATACTGAAACATTGTGTATATAGAATCATGTATGTATAAATCTGTTCTTGGAAAAATAAACAATTTACAAAAGAAAAATCTTTCCCATAAAACCTTTTTTTGCACAACAAAGACAGGGATATGCAGATTGTTGACTATTTAGCGCTCACGATGAAGATTATTCCAGACATTTGTCGTATGCACTATATTATATATATGGAGCAGGAACTGCTTACCCTTCCGGAGCACCTGGGTTCACCCCCGGATTTTTGTGGGGTTTGTGTTACTCGATCTTTAGTTTTATATGTATGTTTTGTAGATCGTTGTTTGTCCTTTTGTACTTTTTCTTTTGGCCATTGTGATGTCTGTTCTTCTTCGATATACGAATTCTGATTACCCTTTTGGTATCTTCAAACTCTTTTTATATATCTACGTTTTTATTATGGTAAGAGTATATACTCACATGTTTTTTAATCATATTACTTAGAAGAAAAAAAACAAAATTAACATTATACGGACAATTAGTCAAATGGTGAAACAAAAATGTTTTAACGTGAATTATGTTCTGTTGAATGTATTTATTGTTCTAAGTGTATTTTTTGTCATATGAGAAATATTCCACTAGGTAAAAGGTAAAAAGGTAAAATATATTTAGGTTTAAAAATTTCAACATCATACACAAGTGTTTAAAAATTTCTCATTAATTTAAAAGTAAAACATTAAACTGCCATCATTAACAGAAATTTCAATCCACTCATTGTAACTGCTGAAAATTTTCATACTAAGGATAGCCCATGAAAGCCATTCAGCTTATTTCCAATGGGGTCCTTTACAAGTATCAGCTGAAAGTTCAAGTGGATATTAAAAGATCAACATCAGCGGGTAGAGGGATTACTTAATTTTAAAATAAGTACATTATCTATGAAAAAAAAGATATATAATTGCCATTATCATGATATGACACGTCTTTCACGTTTTTCACTGGTATGTATCAGGTGGCATTTCACTTCTTTTTTAAATCTTTGCAAATCATTGATGGATTTGATATATTCGGGTAGAGAATTCCAATCATGGATTCCATTGTAGTAAAACGTTGTTGATTCGATGCCTTTAATTTTTGGTGTAACATAATTAATCTGACTTGATCTAGCTAGTATTATGGGCATGATGTTCATTAATTTTGATGAAATTATTTTTCATATAAGAAGGACATTTATCATAATAGATGTTATGAGCATGGTTCAATCGAAGCTGTTTTACTCTGTTTTCAATATTTAAAGATCCTAGACTAGATAATTCAGCTTGCTTTATACTAGTTCTTGGGTCCATGCTTTTAATGAATCTAACTGTTTTGTGTTGTGCCACTTGCAGTTTATGTTTTAAAGCATGAGTTATACCAGCATACCAGGAGGAACAAGAATAATCAAAATGACATTGAACAAGTGCCATACGTAAAGTTTTCTGCGTTTCGGCAGATATGCAATTTGCCTTCTATACATAAACCTCAACCGGAAATTAACCTTTTTAATAATAGAGTTAACTGTTTTTTCGCCAGTGTGCAATTTAATTTTGACAAAATTTCATATGATACCAGGAGAAATTCAAATCTGTATCATGTTTGTTCTAAAAAGATTTCAAACATTTATCATCCTTGTGATTTCAAAAATAAATCCAGTTTCTTGTGAAATACTGTGTTTTCACACATACATTCAGCATTGTACATGTATATCATTATGATGGTAATGTGTGTACACGTTCATGGTCACGCATTGACCTCGAAATATTGCATAATATTTCTTTTTATAATCTATTTTGTATTGGATAGTCTGATTTTTATGACATTGCCACAGTAATACTGAATAACATTTTAACTGCACAACTCATTAAATGAATACATCTGCAATCATATAACACATCGATGTATATAATTAGGATCTACTGTTGTAATAAAAACGTAAATATCTAATTTAGTTTTCTCGGCTCAGAGTCATAATATTAGAAAACCAAATAACTTAATAATCGTTGGGTGCAAGAAACACATAACCTTCGTCAGGTACGCTCAAAGTCATAATATTAGAAAGCCAAATAACTTAATAATCGTTGGGTGCAAGAAACACATAACCTTCGTCATGTACGCTCAAAGTCAAATGATTGAAAAGCCAAATAACTTAATAGTCGGTGGGTGCAAGAAACACATAACCTTCGTCAGGTACGCTCAAAGTCATAATATTAGAAAGCCAAATAACTTAGTAGTCGTTGGGTGCAAAAACACGAGAGTCAAAATTGGGCCATGGTCGCCTATTTCTGAGGAAGATGCACTTTAGTTTTAATAATAGCATGAATAATATATTATTTATTTGTAACTATCCATATTAATTGTACGTATTAAAGTATAAACGAGTGGGTGTTTTTCGTTCTTTCTTATATAAAAGTATGTAACTAGATTAACATGATGGCTGTCTCTAGTGGAGCAGGAACTGATTACCCTTCCGGAGCACCCGAAGTCACCCTCGGTTTTTAGTGGGGTTCGCGTTACTCGATCTTTTAGTATTACATGCATGTTTTGTAGATTGTTGTTTATCCTTTTGTACTTTTTCATTTGACCATTGTGTTATCTGTTCTTCTACGATATACGGATTATGATTGCCCCTATGGTATCTTCAAACTCTTCTTACGATTACAGACCATCTGTGAGTTTGAAGTTGATGTGAAATGGCGGAATATTCTGATTAGAAGCGATACCTCTTGCATGGACGTCGACGCCAGCAAGTGTATATTCAAGCATATCGTTACATCATGTATCATTAATGTACCCATTGTCAAGAAGAGTTTGAAGATACCAAAGGGGTACTCAGAAAACGTAATTATAATAAGCAAAGTCAATGCATTGGCAAATAAATAAGACTAAAAGACAAGAATGGTCGGCAAAATAGTACGCAACAGGAATCCCACTAAAACGGCTGTGAATTCAATTGCTCCGGAATGGTATGCAGTTCTTGTAGCATTTACTTTGTTATTATGAAACTACACGCGCATAGATATGTAACTAAATATATATAGCAAAATAAATTCAACAGGAACCCCCTGCAAACAAAACTAGAGCGACGATGAACCGAACTGCTGAAATGTAATCACTTCACATATCAGCAACTTTTCAGTATTGTTGGTCGATATTGCGAAGGTAACTTTATGGTCATGGCTGTGGTGTTCTGTGGGTTCAAGTCATAACTGTACTTATGAAAGTTCCTCAAATGTACAGCAATATAGAAATAAAACATTCATTCATCATATTGCTACCGTAATCAGGGACCACAATGCTTTCTGTGTCGTGTTTTGTAGATCGTTGTTTATCCTTTTTTTCGTTTCGCCATTGTGTTGTCTGTTTTTCTACGATTCCCGGATTCTGATTGCCTCTTTGGTATCTTCAAATTCTTTTTGGTCTTTCAATGTTGACATTGATGGAGATATATCCATATATTGTTAATCAAAACATCATGTATTCGATGAGTCGCCTCTCTGTAACCAGTTCAAAGGGTATATTAGCACGAAGTGTACTTATCTGAAATTGATTTTGATTTGAGGGTTTTTATTTTTCCATGTGCGCTAATGACATGATGAAAATGGCTTGTTAGAAGTTCAATACATTTGTTCAGTACATTCTTTTTAGTTGACGGTAATTAGTACAATGTGGGAAATATGCTCTATCTTAAAACGACGTATATATAGATGGTACTTTTTAATGTCTCTCACAATAGTTTTGATTTTTTTTAAAGTAAAGAGATAAAAGCTTTGGTAAAAGTTTAAAAGGATGCTAAGTTCATGCCGAGATTCTCAAAGTGAAATTTTGTAGTGTAATTACCACTTGAAACAAGAAAAAAGTAGCTATGCCTCTAAAATCATATTGTTTGTTTTTGTCTCCTGTTATTTATTTGTATTAGATGGTTTTTTAATTTATCATTATATTTTTTTTCTTTTTATTTATATTGTTTTGTAATCATAATGTTTTTTTATTTTTTAAATTAAATTTTTTTTTTTACAAAATTCTTGCTGTTTTTTTATTGTTGTTTTTTTTCTGTTCGTTTGATTGTTTGATTTCCGCTTATTTTGACTTTCTATGAAGATAACCTTTCTATTAATTAACATCCAACGGAAAAGATGATAAAACAATAAAAGATAGCAGAATACAGAAAACTAAAATGATAAGCAACAAGGACTCCATCAACAACCAGTGTTAAACCCACGTACTCGCGAAGGATAAGCTGTTTCTGCTTCTTATAAGGCATCCGCCGTGTTACTAAATTAGTGATTTTTCCCAGTAAATTCAAACATTGATGACATCATGAATGTCTTAATATGGGATCATGGTAATAGAACTAAATGATATGTCTGGTATCGGAATACAAAACTATCTATGTAAATACATAATGTATGAACTCATTTATGTCAACGAAAATAGATATAAATGATATATACTAGTGATTAAAATACCATAAACGATAATCTATTGGTTACTAATAGCGGAAAACAATGTGACTTAAGATACTCTTGCCATGTTAAATTAATCCGCTGACATTCCAGTTTAACAGACATCTTCAAGATAAAAGCCTTTCGTTAAAATAGCATATCTCGTTAAGCTCAAACAGAGAAAATAAAAATTCTATAGACTTAAATACTTTTTCTAATAGTACGGAACGATTACTGAGACGTTAAGTAACTTGCAAAGTAGATTATAATTTAATAATTAGACACGATAATTACTATCATAAATAAGTGAAAACAATATTTATAAATTATTTAGTAACACCCTAGAAAAATAAATAAAAACAGGTTTAATATAATAACGGAGAGATGTAATACAAATAAACACAGCAGGAAAGTGATTTGCACTTTTTGTCGCACGCTGGTGATGTTTGAGTAGTTATTTTATAGATTAGTGGATATCATGTGGTTTTCTTCATAGAAAATTGAAATATGTTTTAGCTCCTAAAATTCTTTCAACTATTCTGATTTCCAATCTTTCGACTTTGAGCGTACCTGATGAAAGTTATTAATTCGATATACTAAACCAAGAGCGTGAGAACCAAATGATATACTATGGCATGATGAAATGGTTTGTTAGAATTGCCGTACATTTGTTCAGTACGTTCCCTAGTTCACTAGTAAGTATAATGTGGCAAATATGCTTTTTATTAAAATGACGTACATATACATATAGATGGTACGTGTTAATGTCTCTCACAACAGTTTTGTATTTTTCAAAGTAATGAGATAAAAGCTTTGTTGAGAGTTTTTAAAAAGGATGTTAAGTTCATGCCGAGATTCCGAAAGTGAAATTGGTTAGTGTAATTACAACTTAAAACAAGAAAACATAGTCATTGAAGAACATCGTAGCTTAGTTTTTCCGTCAAAATCATAGCAGTTATTCCATTACGAATGAGTGCAGTTTTTTTTACTTACAGTTTATTGTTTACTTTACACTAGTTATTTTGATGCTATTTATTTCTATGTTTATTCTATTTTTTCTGCTTTGTTATTCCAGTTTAACAGGCATCTTCAAGCTGAACGCCTTACGTTAAAATAGCATATCTTGTTAAGATCAAACAGAGTAAATAAAAATTCTATAGACTTCAACAATACTTATTCAAAAAGTACGGAACGATTACTGAGACGTTAAGTAACTTGCAAAGTAGATTATAATTTAATAATTAGACACGATAATTATTATCATAAATTAGATAAGTGGCAACAATGTTAATAAATTATTTAAAAACACATTGAAAAAGTAAATAAAACATTCTTAATGTACTAATGAAAAGATGTAATACAAATAAACACAGCAGGCAAGTGAATTGCATGCACTTTTTGTCGCATGATTATGATGTTTCAGTAGTTATTTGATAGATTAGTGGATGTCATGTGGTTTTCTTCATAGATAATTGAAATGTCTAGCTTCTAAAAGTTTTAAAACTATTTGGCTTATCCAATCATTCGACTTTGAGAGTACATGTACATGCTGAAGGTCATTCCAGAAACGCGTTGTTCGCATTCAGTTTGATAGCTACGTTTGTATTATGTTGAAAGAAGAACTTTGCAGTTTATCGTAGTTCTTAGAGAGATATTATTTTGGATATATGTAAATTTAAAAGACAATCAAACTGAACCTCGCATTAAAATTAAAGTTGTTTAGCTAAACAAAACACCGGCTTCTTCCATCACTAAAACTGGTCGCTATGATATAACTGAAATATTGTTGAAAAAGGCATTACACATCAAAGATCAAATAAAATCATTAAACGAAACAATCAAACTATTTTCTAGACCTTACTAAAAGATCCGTCTTATTTCTATATTTCAGATATACTAAAATTGTGTTTTCCTAGATTAGAGTAAAGCACCGCACCATTTTCTAGTTTAGGCAAAAACACCCATAAAACTAGCTTGACGCATATGTTTGTGTGCTTAGGAGAGTTTGGTTGTTTAATTATGAAACATATGTTGAGTAAAATGAAACGCATATTTGACTATATATATTAGGTGTACATAATTGATGGCCAAACAAATGACATTTTGCATTATATAGAAAACGACATTGGATACATGAATGTTGGTTTATTAATAAATCAAATTAGGAAAATGGAAAGCATGTTTGACTATTAGTGCAAATGAGTTTAGAATATACTGCAAATGCTCATAAATTTACAGAAAACACAGTCAAAAACAGCTTTAAACAGGTGCGCATTTCAAAAGAAATTAAGCACATCATAAAACGCCATAAAAGAAAGAAAAGTAATAATTTTTTATTTGATATACCCCCATAAATCATATTTATAACACCATTTGTGATAAGTTTTCACATGTATGTGTAGTTAGATAATCATAGAGATCTCCTTTCGTTCGAGTCCAAACCTATTTAATTTTGTTTTGTAGTCCTTAGTTCATTTGATGCCTAAGGCAATGATACCTACAAATACACAAAACAGATTGATTTAAATTGGAAATTATACTTCAATTAATGTTAACATATACACTTTTCTAATTTTGCCAAATTGGTTTTCTGTGATTGCTTTTGAAAATTGGCGTTTTTTGTTAATTTTTCATGTTTCTCTATTAAAAACGTAAGCTAGTGGAATGTTATCATATCTTTAACTACATTTTAGTAATATGAAAATGAACCATCTCCACTTTTAACGATTATTAAACGAATGTTGGTATAATTAGAATCAATTTAAAGAGGCTAACTAATTCTTGAGATCATGATGAGAGGAAAAGATTTAATTATAAAAACACATCTAACATATAGTATTTGAGGTAACAAATCACGATTTACATATTCGTACCTGTATATTGTAATATGCAGAAATGATCTAAAAAAATGGAAAGGTTTTTCGGTCAAACCAGATCATGGAACACATTCGTTTTTGTCCGATCTAGTATATAGTATGAGTATTTTAGTCAATACTAGAAATAGTATTTCAGTCAGACGTAATCTAAAAAATAGTAAAGGCGTTTTAGTCAGATCTAGCTAATGGTACTGGCGCTGACTCAGATCTAGAAGACAGAACGGGTGATTAGTCTAATCTAGAAAATGGTACCGGTGCTTAGATCGAAAAGATTGAACGGGTGTTTAGTCTGATCTAGAAAAATGGCCCTTGCGCTTAAATATACAGAAGATAGAGCGAGTGATTTAATCAGATCTAGAAAATGATACTTGCGCTGACCCAGAGCCAGAAGATAAAACAATACGGTATTTTCGAGTTTATTTGGTTTTTAAATTGGAGGCGCGATTAGTGTATTGTAAAAACCAAACAACAGGCATTCAAACTTCCGGTTTATAAGCGGTTTAGTGTTATGGTGTTTAACGCCACTTTTAACAATATTTCAGTTATATCATGACAGTCGGGTTTATTGGTGAAGAAAACCACCGACCTTCCGCAAGTCATTGACAAACTCCGGGTTATAATGGTTACGCAAATTGACTTCTTTTGATGGCAGGTACCTGATTTAAAGGGATATTTACAACAAAGAGGCATCACTTGTCATTTGTAGAGGAAACCTGATTTGGTTGAATTGTGTGAACTAGCACAGGAACTTCAGTTGGAGATAGTTACGTTAACAAATGAATATGAGCAGTCACATGTAATACTTTTTTTTCTCAACTTTGTGTTTCTTTTCTGTCAAGGAAATGTAAAAAAAAAAAGCTCGACATCGCTCATGTACACATATTTCACACGCTTCCTTCCATCCAATTTACACTGTGGAACACAGCACCAATCCTTTGAATGCTTGGGTCTATCCATATTACTGTGAAAGACGTATTTACAATTACGCCAAGCGTTACTAACCAAACAGGAAGTTGTGGTGCCTGCAGTTTACGACAATCCATGTGATCAATGCACAAAAATTTCGCTGGAATGGAAATGACTAGAAAATACCGTATTGTTTTAGTCAGATCTAGTAAATAGTATGTGTTTTAGTCAGATCTTGTAAGTAATACGGATGAATTAGTCTTAGTCAGATGTCTAGAAAAAAGACGATATCATTAGAATTAATTAGCAAGGTCTGGTCTAGAAATTAGTATTAGAATGGAAAAATAAAAAATAACACATTACCAGAAGAGTTCTATTTATAGAAATAGGTCAAATCAATAATCTTAACTCTGGGTTTGTACCTAGAGCAACAAGACGGGTGTAAAAGAAGAGCAGGAACGGCTAACACCTCCGTAGCACTAGAGTTCATCCTCGGTTTGTCGTGGGGTTCTTGTTACTCGAACGTTGGTTTTCTGTGTAATACTTTATATATCCTTTGGTCCTTGTTCTCTTGGCCATTGCATTGTGTGTACGGCTTATGTTTACCATCGTTGTATCATCAAACTTTTCGTGTTTGTGGAAAAGAGTTTTTTTTTAAGAATGACATTAGAGATGAAGTGATATTTCATATAGCTGATTCTTACATGTAAATGATTGGCTGATGATTGTTGGTAATTATATTTCGGATGACAACTATTTTACGCATAGTCATGAAGACCATAGGTTAAACAAAATCTTAATTTTATAAAGAAATGATGAGCTATGGAATATCTGGAGCAACGACTTAGGACTACAACCGTAAAAGAGTGGAGTCTTGTGTAAAGACGAATAATTTAATAATTTGTAGCGGCCGCAATGTGCCTACTTTTCTCCAAGTCTGCAAACAAGGTCTTTATTGTGCAAAGAATGTGGCAATTTCCACACACACACTACACACTATTGTACATGAGCAGACTTTCTCTATCATAGCTTGACATCTCACATTAATAGGTACATCCCATGGAGACAAGCTGGACAGCTCTGTTAGTTGCTAAATCAAGCAGACAACATAGTTTTCCAAGGTTTGCATTCTGATTATATCAATACAGTCTAACTTTATTCCGTGTTTCTAAAATATTATTTAAGTCACTTGTGTTCAACCATTTACAATATAAAAATGTCTAGAAACAGCTACAGTGTTATTGGCCTCTGTGCTCTACGTTTATAAGGATGTTTTCCTTTTCAAATGAATGACGGCTTGATGATAGAGCCTCTCGAGCTGTTCTACATTACACCAATCAGACCAAGCCTCCAATAGGACGGAAATTAAATTTAGAAAAAAGGACAACTTACAGGCATAGATTAACGATGATATTGTGTTGTATCATTGTGTCAATTTGTGCAACACCAGATGCGTATATGTGGTTATGTAATGTTCAAGGACAAGGAAATGTTGAACTATTTCCCCAAACTGTTCTACAAATATAAGATGGTTGCCATATGAATGCTAATTCAATTGTGCTGATTGAAACAACCAGCTGTGATATAGTCATAATCAAGACAAATGACATTCAGAAAACTTTACTTGATATGAACCGTCCTAGATATTCTTGCGGCTGCTAGTCGAGTGCACCTTTTTGTATTTAATAAAGCCGGGCGCGAACCCATGCCGTATTGGTGATAGGCTTGTATGAGTTGTTAGGTAATCCAACTACCTAACTCATTGAGCCACCCGGGCCCTAAGGCAAATGACAATCAGAAAACCTTACTTAATATGAACCGTTCTAGATATTCTGAACTGTAAGATTTTCGATCTATTTCTAGTTCTGCAATACATATACAAAATCATGTATTCTGCACTTGTTCTATTTGAGCAGTCACATGAGCCGTGTGAGATATCATTGTCTCAACTCGTGAGTGAGATAAGAATTTCACGCTACTTTTCCCGCAAAAATGTTACGTTTCGCAAAATGTCATTGTATCAGTAAAATCGCTTAAATATTTACGTTTTGTGTATTTTTCTAGTCAGCCACTTATCAACTGACCCCGAAATTAGGTTACAATAGAAATATGCATCCCTTTCATCAAAAACACGCTTACACAAATTAAGGGGAAATAACTGTTTGTTTACATTCTCTGCTAAAAGTGCACAGCTGTCAAATAAAAATATCCTCTTGTTAAATTAGTGAGAAAAAGAATCACACACCGGTAAGAGGACAAGACGGAAAAATCTCAGACACCCGCGGGAAAGATTTCTATTGGTCTCCAACTCGGCGAGCCTCGTTGTAGACCAGATCCCTTGGGTGTCTGAGATTTTTCCGTCTTGCCCTCTTACCGGTGTTAGATCCTTTATATCTTTTTCTGGTACATTTGTGTACCTGATTCAAGAGAAGACAGCATAAAAAACGACGAGAACGACGTTTTATGACTATCAATTACACAAAGCATATACCGCTGCTGTTGGATGTGTTATTCCCCAATAATACCAAGTATTTATTCCTGAGTATGCACCAAATTAAATAACAACCTCCTGTCACCAAATATATATTTTCAAGGTAGTTTTTCAAGAAGAACATTTACATTTTGCTCTTTAGCTAATGTCTCTACGAGAGTTAACCAAACACGATCCTAAGGATACACATTACTGTTATTGAAATGTCCATGTCATTCGATGTTGGTGTTACAATAATGGATCTTTGATGATGATTCAAGGTCAGCTCTAAATCATACAAGACAATTGTACAAGAAGATTACCAAAGATTTCATTACCGTAGTAACAGGCATTATCTGATGGTATTATTTTACACTTATTGGCAAATATGATACGTGCCTGGGAAACAGTATTCCTAAAGAACTATTGATCATGTTGATGTCATATAATATTAGTTTTCTAAGCCGACAATTCTGAACCTTTTTAAATTGAAATAAGTTGTGCTTAGCACAATTAAAGTTACTAAGTGGTAAACAAGGGGCTTAACCATTCCAGTATATGGGATATGCTAACACGTTTTTTAAATAGTGTTGCATACATTGCATATAGGAGCCGCCGTGGCCGTATGGTATTTGGATTTACAATTTCCTATGTAATCAGCGCTTATCACTACTAAAGTTGTGAGTTCGAATCCCGATAATGGCGAGGTGTACTCGATACAAAATTATGTAATAAAGTGTGTCAGTCACTTGCGGCAAGTTGGTGGTTTTCTCTGGGTACTTCGGCTTTCTCCACCAATAAAACTGACCTCCACTATATAACTGAAATATTGGTAAAAGTGGCAATATCTCCTAGCCCTAATCCTGAACATGTTTAAATTGAGATACTTTGTACTTAGCTTTACTCAATGGTAAATAAGGAGTTAAATACTCCCGGTATGTGGTGTATGCTGACGCACATGCATTATATGTTGTTGAATGCATTGCATATATATTGTTTTAGTTTGGATTTCATATTCCCACCCCGTCCCCTTCTATGTCGAAAATGGTGAATATAGTACAAATGTTAATATAGCTTATTTTTATAAGGTACATATTAAACAGTTTCCTACAAACATACTTTGAGCGAGTCTTGTCGTAAAGGAATGGAAGATCGTCTTTCAACGACTGGGTAGGTATTTCTACAAAAGAGACATATAACTGGTTATTAAAAGGTGTCTCGCCTTTGTGGAATACCACTACCTTACTACTTGCACGTAGTACAATTTGCTGTATCCCTTTCCCATGCAATCTGCTTTTACGTGTGTCAATCAACATATTCATTCGTAGACACTCTCGAAATGCCATCATAATGTGTGATTATTGTTTGTACACTTATACCTCTGATATAACTGTAATTTCATCATTTTACAGTCAGAATAGCTATATTGATGAGCTTACGTAGATGAGTGGGAAACAAGTATCCATTATTTCTACTCAGTTTTTAATGTACAAGCATATGCCATCGTATTAACTGCAGTTGTATTTTTAAAAGTGTGGGCGAAATCACTGAACATAGTGTTAATTAAGAACAATGTTGGTCCTCAAATATGGATTTCAGTATAAAATGTCTGTGTTTTCCCTCAACAATGTCAATTCACAATATTTGCAAGTTACACATTCAAACACAAATACGTGCTACCACTTATGATGCAATCAACATTTGTGGATAAATAGGAATTTCTAAACAGTATAACAACCTATTACCATTATCCCGCAAGAGAAAATACAATATCAATTATGAAAATGATAGACACTTTTGTTAGTTTGCACGTTTCCGAAAACACATAGTTAACTTAAGCCATCCGAAATGTGTTTTAGATAAAAGGCATTGATAATAGTGGCCTGTTATATCAAAACAAATATTCCATATTAACTCTAAAAAATCTTTTATTTTAATTTGTGGAGGAAAAAAAGACTTAGATATATACATTAGTGAGTATGATGCATTTCTGAGATAAACTTCATACTCGAACTCACAATGTGAGTGGTGATAGGCAATGATTGCATAGGTTGTTGGAAATCCAACTACCATACTCGTATATCCATAATGTAGCGAATAACTTAAACAGGAAGTGAAATATACATTTTATTTACAAATGGCTTAGTTGACACTGGATATGTACTAATCACATGGACTATTATGAAATGTAGGAGCATATGCTATCAGTTATCAATCTTTGTATAGGTACTTTCTGGACAGAGCTTAGCTGCTGATACAGATGCTACTCAAACAAGGCTATGTCCTCGCTACAAAAATCTTTCGGTCGTTATCACGATCTGGATGAAAGCTACGAAATATCCATATTTCAAATGACTTTGGGTTTCTTCCTTTTACATAGATTTTGTTTTTATACTAGTTTTTTTTTTGGTGGGGTCCGTGTTGTCTATGTTTTTGTCACCTTTTTTGTGCTGTGTTTTGTTTGTTATTTTGTTGTTGTGTTGTTTGTCTTTGTACTATGACGTGTTTGTCCAAGGTTGCCAGTGTATCTGGATTGTTCATACATGATTGCCATTTCGATTTTCTCTAAGGTTGATTCATTTTAACGGATTTGTGTTTCGCGACCTATATATTTTGTTTTCGGAAGTTATGGTTAATAAATTAATCAAGTCGGGAAATTACTAGCTAACCACCACTGTTCAAAACTTTTATGCGCTTGTGGATAATTGAAATCTATTAATTTAGGTATTGAAATTTTTCAATTATATGAAATTTACATTAAAATCGTAACATGCACATTACAATCGCAAAATGCTTTTAAAACCATATGTCCTGCAGTGCTGTCAAGACTCATTTAACAGAATACCGGAAGGTCACGTAATTTATTTCATGCGCGAAAGGGTACGTACGTACATTTAAAAAAAACTCACAAAGATGTAACTCTGTCACGGTATAACTGAAATATTATTGACGCTGACGACCTGACATCCTATTATCAAAACAAAATATTCATAACATAGTTATGTCAATTCCCATCAATGTTCATCTAACAATCAAATAAATGTTAGAGAATTTTGAACGGGCAATAAAAAAGGTCAATCCAGAAAAACTGGCAGCACACGGTACACAAGACGAAGAAAAACAAAAGTAGAACATACTATATGTTGGACATCACCAAACGCAACCAAACACAATTAAGACATGTGCCCTTATACAAACAACTGGAGATAACCGAACCTTTTTTTCATACGGAAATTATAAAAACTCTAAATTTAGAACGTATTGACATATAAAAGGATTTGATTTTTTTTATTTGATTTTTGGTGTTTAACGCCAATTTCAACAATATTTCAGCTATATCATGGCGACCAGGTTTAGTGGTGGAGGAAGCCGGAGTACCCGGAGAGAACCACCGACCATGGGCAAGCAACTGGTAAACTTTATTACTTCAGTTCAACTGTGAGTCGAGTGCACCCCTTTTTGTAATTTACAAAGCCGGGCGCGAACCCACGCCGTATTGGTGATATGCTTGTATGAGTTGTTAGATCCTGCGACTTAACTCATTGAGCCACCCGGGCCCCGCATATAAAAGGACAATACGAAATACTAAACTGATGAGCAACACAAACCCCACCAAAAAACCCGGGTGAAATTAGAGTGGTCGCCAAGGGTAAGCAGTTCCTGCTTCGGATAAAACACCCACTGTGTTACTCATATATACAGTCAAGTCCTGTTAAAGTCTTGGTGCATGCCTTACTTACATTATTTGTGTTTGCTTGTATGTAGTGGTGTCCAACGCATATTGTGTTGTTTTTTTGTGTTTTGTTTTGTATGCCATCTGTTGACCGTCTGCATTGTCAAGTTTTTTTATGGCCTCGTCGGTATTCTCTAACGTTTATTTACCTTATCTAGGAACAGCTACTGTAAATGTCATCCACAAGTGCCGAAGCAGCCACCGCTAATTTTACCATTACTTTTTTAGATATTCAGACTGTTTTTCTGAGAAAGTACCGAAGTCATATAATACAAGAATTGGTGAATATTAAACCATACAAAGTAAAAAAAAGAGAAATATAACACATACCAAAAATAAATGAAATCAATATAAAATAGAGTTCACTTTATTCATGAGAAGGAAAATCTCAGTGAAAGAAAGGATGAACAAATAATGTGAAAACGTGACTGTAAATATAATTCGGGGCTAACAATACGAATTATTCAATCAATCCATACTGTTTGTATCTTATCGATATAATTACAATGTTAAAAATTTGACACACTACTACTGTGTAATAAAAACGTAGAGATCAAATATAGTGGACAAACGTTCATCAGGTACGTTCAATGCCAACATATTTGAAAGTCAATTAGCTTAAAAGCTTATGGAAGCAAGAACACCAAAGGGCTAAACAGAATAGCCCAAATCGGCTATTGTCACATATGCCTAAGGGATGGGTACCTTAGCTTTGATAATGATTACAAGATTTAGGAACAATATATCTAATAAACCATGTCAGTGCCGAAGCACTGACTACTGGTCGGATGATACCATCACGGACTATAAGTTCGCCAGCGGAGATATCGACCCAGTGATAGTAATATAACCGTATTAACATTTGTGCGATTTTATTGTATGGTTGTTGTTTTGCTTCAAGTGAGCAGATTTTCAATTATTATTATTACGGGAATAAGATGAAAGTTATGTAGATCAAGGAAGTTGGTGAATTACCTACCCTTCCGGAGCACCCTAGTTCACCCCCGGTGTTTAGTAAGGTTCGTGTTACTCGATCTTTAGTTTAATGTGTAAAGTTTTGTAGATTGTTGTTTGCCATTTTGTACTTTTTCTTTTGGCCATTCTGTTGTTTGTTCTTCTTCGATATATGGATTCTGGTTACCCCATTGGTATCTTCAAACTCTTCTTGAAAGTTACGTAGATTAAAGAAGAGGGATAATTATAGATGTGATGGAATAAAACCTGGGAGCGTTCCTCCAAAGAACACTCATTACCAAATGTTACTAATTACGAACTGCTGCAAGTTGTATTCCACATACATTAAGCTTACCATTCTTAATAAACGAGTAACTTATTTGCTTATTTTTTCTGAATGCGAGATGTGTATTTGATTTTGTCCATGCAAGCAACAGACGCATGTACCCGCAACGGGGATATATACTGGTCATATATCTACAGCTCGATGTTCCGGCAAAGAGTTTTTGTTAAAGTTTGTGTGTTTTACAAGTAATGTGTCGTCAAAGAACATGACCCTCATTTCATTTCATTATCACCCTGTTACATATGATGACTAGCATTTTACTCACAAGTGAAAACAAAACTTGCATGGCCACATAATTTAACTTAGACGGTGGATTAGTCATATATAGCTAGTTTAACCCCACTGTAAAATGCAAGGATCGTGAGCAATCGTGTAAGTGCGTTAGGGGTATCAATGTCGGTTCTGTTTTTCGGATTTTTCTGTAAGATTTTAGAACTGCCCTGACTCTGCAGGATGATTTTTCTATAATTTTATTCTTGTCTATTTTTGCTTTTTGTGGCCATAGGATGCAAATCCCTCCTTTGTTCAATAGTATTTTTCTGATTTTACATACACCAAAGTCATTGTCTAATAGGTTATATATGGATACATACAAACAGTAGCTAATTAATTTTCCAGAGGAAACTTTACAATTAATATGCATAGGAGATAATTCACTAAGCTAACGTAAATGATATATAAGTATGTTAAGGTGATCGTTTTAGATAAAAACATTGTTACTTCCGCAACAAAGTTCATTATCCACTGTATGTTCATATAGACAACAATGACTTTAATCTAATAAGATGCCGGAGTGAAGGAGTTAGCAAATAAACACTTACATACTCAAACGGCTGAGAAGGTTATGGTATATGCCAGAATACTAATATTTTCATTCCTCAGGCAAGGTGACCTTAGCCGATTTTTGCAATAGTCTTTATGTTCTTTGCTAATTATTTTGTTTTCCAATCTTGTGACTGTGAGCGTACCTATTAAATGTCACTACATGAAGGCATCATGCGCACTAACTTTGATATCTACGCTTTTATTACTATCACTGGGTCGATAACTCTGCTGCTGGACTATTAGTAATCGAGGATATCACCCGTCCAGTAGCCAGTGGTTCGGTACTGTCATTGTGTATTAGATACATTCACTTTTGTATTTAAATAGTTCCTAAAGAATGCAATTGCTGTTAAGACTAGGGTGCTCCTCCCTCAAACATTATTAACCATTCATGTTTTGGTTCTAAGACTTTCTACTTCTTCTACCAAATACTGACCGACTTAAGAAAGTTGAAGAGTATATCAGAGGCTTTTAAGTTATTTAGCTTTCCAGTTTTTTTTTATTTCGATGATACCTGATGAAGGTCAACTCAGAAATACATGGTGTGCACCATATTGTATATCTACATTTTCTTTCCGAATCAAATCTCTCGTTTCGTCACATGTAATGTACGCTCGTCAATACTTATTTTTGTATTTGTAATCTGCCAATGTGACTGCAATATTGCACTCTTCAAAGCGTTTTTTTCATCGTCCTCACAATGAATTATAAGAGATCTTTTCTAATTTATTCCGATATTGTGACTACTTCTATTGTCAATGTAGATTTATTAGTTCTTCTGATGTGTTTTGTTCTTTTTATTACACAGTTATTGACGCATGCACTTCCATTTCATGACGATGGTGGAAGCAACTTCAAATATTTCGATTACAAATGTTGCATGCAAAGAATAAGGCTAAATTAAGAATAATTGAATATGTAATAATACTTGAAAACTGAGCGTAAATGTCAGTATTTCGACTAAATTAAAAGCGGACAAAACATATTATCTTGAATTAATTAAATTGTTATTGCATTTTATCGTAGAAAACACAAATGGATTATGTCACATATTGTCATGGTTAAATCGGAAGAAATCGAATATCACAAACGATTACTGGGACTAAGATAAATGTTCGAATGGTGTGATTTCTGATAGAGATTGTAATAAAATGTCTTTTCTGTTGAGGAAATATGCAATCTCTTTTAAGTTCTTAAAAAAGAAAGTCAAGATTGAGATTTGCATGGGAAAAATTACAAGGCAAATAACTAATTTCCGATGAATCCGACAATTTTACAAAAACATATTATTTCATTATTTATAAGAGATTAGTTACATAATTCAGTTTATTTTCAGCTGGTACGCGTTTAACCATTGCGATGAATATGACACATCGATTTCCAGATATTTGACAAAATAGCATTAATGGGTTAAAACTAGACAACATGTGTTTTCTTGTTTTTTTTTTTTCCAGAATGCAAGAAACTGTCACTGCTTAAAAACTTGTTAGTGAAATAATAAGCTATACTCCACCATTTTCCTTAGTTTGCCCACAGTGATAATTCCGATAATGACAGACATGAGGGAAAAATGCTTCCTATTACCATCTTAACAAGTTGTAATTAGCTTTAATGCTCAATAGCTAGACACTAAATGGCGAATATTGTTGTTTATAGCATTCATAGACAAAATAAAACCAGATATAATTTGATTTTTACATCTGCTGTCATGCAAGATGCATATTGTCTATGGTCTTATTCCATTGTCCATTCTAAATAATTTCAGTTTCAATCAATTCGTGTGAACACGTGTCGTAATATATTTTTCTGGTTTTTATTAAAATAATGAAACACTCATAAAAAATAACAGTTTATAATGACGGACTCTTTGACGTAATTGTGATATTTAAGAGGGAACATTTCGTGTACATTAAATGTCAAAGTGACAACTACAATCAGTAATGACTGTATTGACTATCACTGTAAAATTTAATATTGGAAAATTACAAATATTTACATGTAATTACCACCATGTAAATATTACTACCTTTAAATAGAAACTTATTTCAAAGGTTGATTGTTGTATAAAAATAATTGGGAGATGTTACCATAATAAAAATATATATTGATGTCAAATTATAAATATTGTCTTTATATTGGGAAAGTACATGTATTAAATTAAGGGTAATACATATTACGTAAACACAGAAAGGGTTAGGATTGTGATGTTTAACGCCACTTTCAACAATATTTCAGTAGTTATATCGTGGCGGTAAGTTTTATTGTTGGAGGAAACCGGAGAAAACCACCTACCTGTCACAAGTCTCTGACGAACTTGATCAGATACTGTTGAATCGAGTTGTATTCGAACTTCGCACATAAAGCACATCTCTTCTTTTAGCTTTGTAATAAAAATACACTTAGCTTATCAGGGACAAATATAAACTTACGAAAGAACAATAACAAGGTTTGTTCTTGAGAATGTAATCTTTCATTAACATGTATAATGAATTTACACAATTTTAGGAGATTTGTCTGCATTTTCCACTTTAATACTGCCTCAAGATATCAAAGAAGTAATCAGAAGACTAAAATCAAAGACAGACCTACAACGCAATAACCGAAAGAAAAAACGACAAACAACGATCTACAAAACATTACACAGAAAACTAAAGAGCGAACAACAGAAACCCCACTAAAAACGGGGTTGAACTCAGGTGTTCCATGAAGGGTAAACAGTTACTGCTCCAGTAGTGGCATCCGCCGTGCTACTCTTTACAAACACAAATTTACACAATTATTGGAGATTTTACTGCATTTTTCAGTCTATTATTTCTTTAAGAAAAGTTTGAAGTTATATGGGTAACCAGAAGCCTTAAATCTAAGAAGGACAGACAACTACATGGTCAAAAGATAAAGGAGAAACAAAGATATACATAACACTACACATAAAACTAAAGATCGAGCAACACAAACCCCACAAGAAAACATGGATGAACTCATGTGCTCCGGAAGGGTCCAAAGCTGCTGACCCACATGTAACATCCGTCGTGGGTGGTACTCTTTGATATCTAAGTCGTCATGAATGAGGGCAACATCGGATTGTGATTACGTCAAACGTTATGATGGCGACAGTGAAACGTTCGAACTGATGTCTTCAACTTAACCACTAGCAACCCTTGGTTCAGTAGCTTCCGTGTAAGCAGCAACCCTCTATCAAGGAAATAATGATCAGAACAGAAAGTTCAATATTATTTTATCTACATACACTTTTACTACATTAATAAAATGATTACATTGAAATTATATAATGGAAGTCGTCTCCAGTCTATATGTCATATTTTTCCTTACTTAAATTTTCTATTTTGTTTCCTTTTTATTTTATTTTTTTACTTCTAAATAAAAACAAAATGTTTAAAAATATCTTCTACCGCAAGTCAGTTTTCAAATACAAATTAAAAAGGTTAATAGTTAAAAAAAAAAATGTTACGTCTTTTATGCGCTACTTCAACTTTGAAAAATTGGGATTGTAGACATACTCTTTCTTACACATTCTTTTTTTTTATTATTTATTCTCTTCAATATCCGTATACTTGACAGATCGCAATTATAATTATCGCATGTAATATATTTTTAACAAATTCGTTTTCCATACCAAAATAATACGCTATGCAAAAGTTTGGATGTTTTAAACACAACTTAAAAGCCTTTCCTGTAACTGATCTATCAAAACTAAGCCCTCTCTCTCTCTCTCTCTCTCAAGTAACCTTAGCTTAGCATATTTTGGGCTATCCACATTTGTTTGTCTTCGTGCTGTAAACCTATGTTACCAGTTTATCTGGATTGGCCATTATTGATTGTACCTTCGGTATTTTATAACGTTTATTTTATATAGAATACCGAAGGCTGTCCTGTGTAGGCAATTGATTTCCTTGGCATAAGGGTTACTAATCGTTCCAATCGTTTGCCTACGAGTGTAGCTGATAAAGTGATTTCAGACACAAATCGTGGGTACTAATTTATATGTTGAAATGACTCATCTGTTTATATTTATGTATTTGAAAACAGTCATCGACCGAGTTTCCAAATAGTATACCATTTAGAATCATAGATATATGTCCCAATCAAAAAAGCTAATAATAATTAAAACTCGCAGAAGGTTAAAAACGAGTACGTTACAAGAAGACACAAATGGCTTGAAGCAAGTAGTTATATCAATATGTGTTCCGAGTAAACATAAAACAAAAATCCTGAATTAGAAATAAAAGTCTAGATTCATAGTAATCATGATATGTCAAAGAGATGAAACATGCATATGACCGCGAGTAACACAGTAACAAAAAGGACTGTTTCTAACATAATATGACCGCGAGTATTACAGTAAAAAAGGGACTGTTTCTAGCAAAATATGACCGCGAATATTACAGTAACAAAAAGGACGACTGCTAACATAATATGACCGCGAGTAACACAGTAACAAAAAGGACTGTTTCTAACATAATATGACCGCGAGTATTACAGTAAAAAAAAGGACTGTTTCTATCATAATATGACCGCGAATATTACAGTAACAAAAAGGACTGCTGCTAACATAATATGACCGCGAGTAACACAGTAACAAAAAGGACTGTTTCTAACATAATATGACCGTGAGTAACACAGTAACAAAAAGGACTGTTGTTAACATAATATGACCGCGAGTAACACAGTAACAAAAAGGACTGTTTCTAACATTAATATGACCGCGAGTAACACAGTAACAAAAAGGACTGTTTCTAACATAATATGACCGCGAGTAACACAGCAACAAAAAGGACTGTTTCTAACATAATATGACCGCGAGTAACACAGTAACAAAAAGGACTGTTTCTAACATAATATGACCGCGAGTAACACAGCAACAAAAAGGACTGTTTCTAACATAATATGACCGCGAGTAACACAGCAACAAAAAGGACTACTTATAACATAATATGACCGCGAGTAACACAGTAACAAAAAGGACTGTTGCTAACATATGAAATGTTCTTTTAGGGTCAAAAAAGGTGACACGATTTTGTTTGGTCATGTAATTTATATGCACGACCTTAAATGTTAATATAGATGTGGTGTTTTATTTTACTTGACTTTCCGACCTTTCTACCTGTACAATGAGTGTACATTATTCGTGTTGTTGAACTTCTGGTTAGGGTTGGTGTTAGAGTAAGGGTTAGGGTTAGCATGGAAAAAATAACCTAGTGCAATAATTCCTCTGGAAATTATACACTAGTGTAACTTGTAATCTGGAAAGAATACACTGGAGGAAAGAACACACTGTTATATTGTTTTGTAGATCGTTATTTGTCCCTTTGTTCTCTTTGGTGGCCATGTATTATAGTGTCTGTCCTCTATCGATGTACGGCTTCTCATTACATCTTTCAACGCTAGAGAATACCGAAGGGACAATAAAGAAAGAACAATCCAGAGAAACTGGCAACACAAAACAAAGAAAAGCCAACCAAACACACAACACAATATGAGTTGGACACCGCTATACGTAAGCAACAACAAATAACGTAAGTAAGACATGATCCGTCCTACAGACAGCTGGAAGTAAAGATGAACCGAACATCGTTTTTAGGTGAAAATCGTAAATTAGATATATGTGTTTTTATATTCAAACAGGTCAACAGTTTTGAAATTTGTTGATTGCAGTTATATTCTACCAAAGAAATGGATATATGTTAAACTGCATTAACTTCCGGGTCACCCCCGGTTTTAGTGACATTCTTTTGTCCAATCTTTAGTAATGTTTTGTATTTCGTTGTATTTCCTTCCTCTTTCTGCCACTGTATTTTCTGTATTTCTTTGAAATCACACCTGTCACCTGTCACCATGCATGGTCATGCCCATCCCTGCCACAACAGGCCGCCATCTGTCCCGGTCTCTGCTTTGATGAATTACCTCATAAAGTTGTAGACCACTGTCAGCTTTCACGTTGTCAATGTACGTTGTAGGAGGTCTTCCTTCTTCAAATTACGGCATATTCTTGCCTCTTTGGTATCTTAAAACAGTTGTTAATATTCTTCACTTATTTTCTGATAGGTTCAACTGTACCTGGTGTCACTTTACGTCCTTATATTATACTGAATATTACATGTAAGACAGTTTCCTTACGTCATACTACTATATAAATAAAAGCTTGATCAGTGATTGTCACCAATTTCATCAATACCAACAAAACGAACAATCCCCTTTCACCTTAACCCATTGAACACATACAAGATCAGGACATGCATATCAAATTGGCAATCTAGATTCCTGCTGGGAAATAGGCACACCAATCTGGAGGGGATTAAAAGAAGTAAGAAGATTGATTTGATTTGAATTTTGGTGTTTAACGCCACTTTCAGCAGTATTTCAGCTATATCATGGCGACCAGTTTTATTCCTGGAAAAAACCGGAGTACCCAAAGAGAACCACCGACCATGGTCAAGTAACTGGTATACTTTATCACTTGCGGCTGAGAGTCGAGTGTACCCTTTTTGTAATTTACAAAGCTGGGTGCGAACCCAGGCCGTATTGGAGATAGGGTTGAATGAGTTGTTAGGCAATCCAACTACCTAACTCATTGAGCCATCCGGGCCCTCGAAGTAAGAAGATACAAAAGGGATAATCAGAAGCCGAAAAGAAAAAAGAACAAGCAACGATCTACAATACCTTACTAAATTAAAGTTCGAGCAACACGAACCTCACGAAAATCCGGTTAATGAGAACCCACCCCTCTCCCATGCGATAATTGGATCTTCAACGACAAACAATTGAAATTCTCTAAGTTTGTTCAGTTCGGTCGAACTAACTGACGTTATTGCGAATGCTGTTTAAATGTTTGTATTACATGTAATTATTCCGGAAACACATAATTCACACGGATAACTTCATTATATGTAAATTAATGTTGTGTTTCATATGCAAATTCATGAAGAAAGAAAATAATTAATGGGATTAAAAAATCGAATTATATTTTGTGGAATCAACGTCAGCAAACAACTATTCTTTCTAGTCTAAAAAGGCAAATGTTATTTTGTCCTCTGATTTGATTTTCAACCCAGTTTCGGATAATAGTATAATCAACATGTTAGGGACATATCAAACAAACCGTTGTCTATAGATTGTCTCCTCCGATTTATTTTTAATTCCATAAAAGGAATTTCATTACGATATATTTTTGTTCATGAAGACAAATTAAACCATACAATGATACATACGGAATACAAATTTTATCGAGACAATTTGTTCATTGTACCAATGGATCATGCGTAAGCTAACTTAATTCCCCGAATCTAATTGATAGACTGGAATTTAATGTTTTAAAATACCATGAAACAGACAGAAATATACAGTATCACTTTATTTTTAAAACTTGGCAATATCTTACAGTATTGTCGATGGCGGCATCTGGTCGTGACTAGATTTCAAAAACTATATAAATAACCAATTTTATCTGTTAATCTACGAAAGGCTAGTACGAATATGTCATAGAGATATATAACAGACATTTCCACTAATTAATAATCTATGAAGCAAATACGATTTGCATCTTGAAATATTGATTACTTTGTAAAATGTCATTTGGACGTTGACGCGGACGGACTTAAAAATACACAAGCCACAGTAAACACAGAACAAAATGAGAGTATCGCCTTTACAGAATACCATGTTCCTTGCATGTGAAAGACACCTTTTTGATTTTGGTTAAATTGCTTAGGTCTTTTGGTTAGATTGTTTAGGTCATTTGGTTCGATTGCTTAGGTCCTTCAGTTATATTCCTTAGGTCCTTTGGTTATATTGCTTAGGTCCTTTGGTTCGATTGCTTAGGTCCATTGGTTATATTGCTTAGGTCCTTTGGTTATATTGCTTAGGTCCTTTGGTTATATTGCTTAGGTCCTTTGGTTAGATTGCTAGGTCCTTTGGTTAGATTGCGTAGGTCCTTTGGTTAGATTGCTTAGGTCCTTTGGTTATATTGCTTAGGTCCTTTGGTTAGATTGCGTAGGTCCTTTGGTTATATTACTTTGGTCCTTTGGTTATATTACTTAGGTCCTTTGGTTATATTGCCTAGGGCCTTTGGTTAGATTGCTTAGGTCCTTTGGTTCGATTGCTTAGGTCCATTGGTTATATTGCTTAGGTCCTTTGGTTATATTGCTTAGGTCCTTTGGTTATATTGCTTAGGTCCTTTGGTTAGATTGCTAGGTCCTTTGGTTAGATTGCGTAGGTCCTTTGGTTAGATTGCTTAGGTCCTTTGGTTATATTGCTTAGGTCCTTTGGTTAGATTGCGTAGGTCCTTTGGTTATATTACTTTGGTCCTTTGGTTATATTACTTAGGTCCTTTGGTTAGATTGCTTAGGTCCTTTGGTTAGATTGCTTAGGTCCTTTGGTTAGATTGCTTAGGTCCTTTGGTTAGATTGTTCAGGTCCTTTGGTTATATTGCTTAGGTCCTTTGGTTAGATTACATCCAAATACGTTTGCATTATGTGGCTTTGGAATCGTTTTACTTCTGAGTGTATCTGATAAAAGTTATTCCAGAAATGCGTCGTGCGTACTAATGTTAATATCTAGGTTTTTATTTCATGACTATGTATTACATGATGTCTCTAATGAAGGCCTTTTTATGCGAAGTTTATGTTTATAATATGTATTAATTGCTATATTGTATCTTTAGAGAAGGGCCTGGGTGGCGCAATGAGTTAGGTAGTTGGATTACATCACAACTCATACAAGCCTATCACCAATATGGCGTGAGTTCGTGCCCGACTCGACTCGACGGTGATAGAGTTTACTAGTTTCTTGCCCATGGTCGGTGGTTCTCTCCTGGTACTCTGGTATATTCCACGACTAAAACTGGTCGCCATGAAATAGCTGAAATATTGCTGAAAGTGGCGTTAAACACCACAAATCAAATCAAATCAAATCATCTTTAGAGAAACAGTTCACAAAAATTATACTCATACTCAGAAATGGTTCATTAGAGTATTCACTTATATTATTAAATAAATTATTACGCTGTTTTCATTTCTGTGACAGTATGTGGGCTTGTTGACTTGAACCGAGTCGTCTGAATCTATGCTAGTGTTTACTTACATATAAATTGTCCATCTGTTTATTGCTAATATGCAACACTTATCTCATTTATGTCAACTCAGGGTAATATCAGCATCACGTCGCCGCTGATAATTTTCTAATTACCGTCAATCTCGATATCTCGTCAACGGCTCACAATATGTAACGACGCGTGATATTTATCAATGAATTAATCGATCAATCAATTAATCAATCATCCTCGTCAGTCAAGTGCAAATGGGGAATGTAAACCATTCTCGCAAAATTTTCGATGTTGTTATTTCTCAAATTAACACTGATTATGATGATATCAATAACATAAGGACTGTATTATCTCCCTTTATGATGGGAATGAATGAATACTTAATTCCTGGTCTTTCTATACAGAAATTTAATATTTCACGGGAACTATTTTTGTTCATAAAGGCACCTCAAGTTCCTAAATACCTCACTACGTTATTTGAACACTTTCAATTTTGTCTTCGGCGACACTCGTCAGCACCGTCTATTGAAATAAATTAATAAAACTGTATAAATGAGAAATCTTACGACATTTGCTAAATCCTTGATTAAAATGTCGATGTTCATGGACTGTTTAGATTATAATGCAAAACAATTGGATATGCATTTCAGAGCAATTTACACTGAAAGACATACATATTCAGACAGCTTATGCCGACAAATATTGTATATTTAAAAGTTTTGAAGCAAATACCGGTATTTAATTAAATTAATTTTCCCTTGAAGGTTATTCCAGAAACGCGTACTGTAGATTAATATATATCCACGTTCTGTTTATTGATAACAATACCCCACATATTGTGACATTTCATAAATCAAAGTCATACATCTTATTCCAATACCACTTCAATACGGTAACATTGTCTGTTCTGATCATACTTTAGTGGGTGTATTCATATTTAGATTATTAAGCTGTCTCCGATATTAATGATTTCAGAAAATAGTTCCTATTGTAATACAGAAGAGATTAGAAGGAGAAAAGGAATAATACTAATTACATTATTTTGGATTTGTAAATTTCAATATTATGGTTTTACTATAATAATTTTGTCAATTGCCCATTTTTTTCATTTGATTTAATACAATTCTGATTATTTTATTATTTTTTCTTTGCGTTCCGTTTCATTTTAATTACCGTAGTAGAAAGGATAGAAAGAAATGGATACAAAATATAAATTTAATATATAATTTAGAACAATATGTTTATGGTATATACAACCGTGCCCACGTCATTATTTAATCTTAAGTGTGAATATTTAAGCAATAATACAAATCATGCTACTACATTTTTATTTCAGCACAAAGAAAAAAGACATGAAGAAATATATAAACTAGAACAAAACTTTTATATCAGTATGAACCACAAAGTGTAGTACAAATAGTTTTTTCGGTCACGATTTCCAAAATAAAACTGATGTTCATATCTGCATTTTATGTACTTTTCGACGGGTGGCACTAGTCGAGCAGGAGCTTCAACCCTTCCGAGGCACATGAGTTTAGCGGCGGATGTAAGTGTGGTTCGATCAGTGTTTGTCTTTTTGTTCTTTTTCTTTTGGTCATTATATGTTCTGCCTTTCGATTACCCCTTTGACATCTTCAAGTTTTTCATAAAGTAGTAGTTCATAACCATTTTAGAACATATCGCCCCACTCATGTTATCGTTGTTGACATACATATTTCATGACTATTTTGCTATTTTAGGTTAATATTACACCAGGAAGTTATGGGTTTTGAGGTTCGTTGTACTGTGTTATAGCTAATAACCGCAACGACACATAACAACACATGTATGATATAACATACAATAATTAAAATCTACATATTATGGCCGTTTACTTATATTTATCTACTTTTAAATTGTATAATCAGTTCACATTAAAAGCATCTTTTTGTTAATTAAAATATCAAATGCTTTGTGAATACAACAAGAACTTCTCATCAAGTCAGCTGGGAGGGCATAACAGTACATTTGAAACTCTAGCTTTATCGTTAATTTTATTTGCTCTCGTTTCCTCAACTGTGGAGGATTCTTTGATTACCCAAGTGAGTTTCTGATTTCACATTTTCCATAGATTTATTATTAACAATCAAACCTATTAATTTGGTGTTCCAAGCCAGTTTAATTTAGTTGAAGGTTTCCTCTTTCTGAGATTTTTCTATTGGATTTCGGAAACTGTTCCATCAGTAGGGTACTTTTTCCCCATTTTATATTGTTCCTTTGTTGAAGTGGTGTGTATGCAAAAATGATGATTTTATTTGTAATGTCTGAATCGCAAGTTTAGAAGCTGGAAATATAAGGTTTGTCTTCGTCCTTTCCTTGCATACCCATTGCTGCCACTGTTTCTGTATTGTCCATTATTGATTGCACTGTCGCTTTTCTCTAATGTTTATTTACCGAAGTCATTTTCTGGCTTGGCAGAGATATATTTTGATAAATATATGGGCGCAAATTGCGCTCCTTTTCTCGCCGTTCCTATAAGATCACATTCCGCAATATAGATGATGTCCTTTCACTAAATAAATCTAGGTTTTGTGATTTCGTTGATCGCATTTATCCCATTTAGCTTGAAATAAATGATACACAGATACAGACAGGTCTGCTTCATACATCGACCTACACCTCGAAATTGGTAGTGAGGGGCGGTTAAGAACGAAACGTTACAACAAAAGAGAATGATTTCAATTTTCCTTATTGTGAACTTTCCATTTATATGTATCATCATTCCAGCAGCACCTGTATATGGAGTATGTATCTCTCAGTTGATACGATACTCCAGAGCTTGTGGTTCAGTTTTTCCTTGATTCTTAGGTAGATGGTTGCTGTTAACAATGAAGCTACTGAACCAAGGGTTCCACTTGGTTAAGTTCAAGTCATCACGTTGAACGTTGTACAATTGTTCCACTTGTCATAAACATTTCCTGGTCATTTCCTCATTCATGGTTTATCACCGGGTGTGTCACTAGATTAACATGACGGATGACACTAGTGGAGCATGAACAGCCTACCATTCCGGAGCACCTGAGTAAACCCCCAGTGTTTAGTGGGGTTCCTGTTACTCGATCTGTAGATCGTTGTTTGACCTTTTGTCCTTTTTCTTTTTGGCCATTGTGCTGTCTGTTCTTCGATTTACGGGTTTTTATTATGCCTTTGATATCTTCAAACTCTTGTTCGTCCTACAAGTTTTTGTGATTTCGTATTATGGGGTTCTGTTTTAACGAATATACATTTATATGGTCGAATTGTATATTGTATGCCAATACGGAGTGGGTTCGCGCCCGGCTTTGCAAATTACAAAAAAGGGTGCACTCGACTCGCACCCAAAAGTGATAAAGTTTACCAGTTGCTTGCCCATGGTCGGTGGTTCTCTCCGGCTTCCTCCACCACTAAAACTGGTCGCCATGATATAGCTGAAATATTGTTGAAAGTGGCGTTAAAACACCAAAAATCAAATCAATGTATATTGTTCCTTTGTACTTAAATCATATGTCATATTAATCAATTCGTGGTGTTACATCAAACGACAAAGCTAATGTTAGTTCTCATACAGCAATCTTAATTGATGTTATAACGGGTCAACATAGGTTTTATGTAGATTTACACTCATTATCCCATGCTAGTCAGAAGTCATGAGTTTTGAGGGTCGGTGTACTCTGTTATAGCTAACAACCGCAATTGCACATAATAACACGTGAATGATATAACGTACAATTATAAAAAAAATATATATTATGGCCGTTTACCTATATTTATCTACTAAAATTCTATAATCAGTTCACATTAAAAGTATCTTTTTATTAATTAAAATGTCAAACGTTATGGGAATACAACACAAACTTCTCATAAACTATGCTGAGGGGGCATAAAACCGCTGACTCAATGTATTATATTAGAATCATTAGGTTTTATGATGTATATAGAAATTAACCGAATTTGTTATTTTATTACAAAACGTTGAATTTTACTTAGTTTGCATATTTTATCATGTAATTCCGATCATAGCCCTGGATAATCAGAAGAGGATGTAATAGGTAAACACCAAAAGGAGCTTGGACTTTTGGACTGTTAATTGTAACAAGCATTTGGATATTATGTTAAAAATAATTTTACAAGACAACAATACCCGTGAATGCATATGGTTGTTTTGATCGTTCCCTTTGGTATGTATCATCCAATTATTGGTCAATTCCTTGAGGTTGATATTTCTTTTTCAATTACCAAGCTATTACTCAAGGACTGCTGTAAGAATATCGGTAATCAACAGTTGTAAATCGACAGAGAAAGACAGACAATGCAATGGTCAAAAGAAAAAAAGAATAAAGGACAAACAATAATTTACAAAAGACAACATCGAAAACTAAAGATTGAACAACAAAGACCCCACAACAAACCGAAGGTGAACTAATAAGAGACACATGTCATGTTGTTTTTATACGAAACAAATACCATGTGATATGGCTTACATTTTGTGTCTGTACATTCCTCATGAATACGAAATGATTTGGTCATGAATGTTACTATTTTAATATGCAGTTGTTCCTGAGCACCGGAGTAGACCCCGGTTTTTAGTGCGGTTCATGTTCGATCTTTAGTTTTATGTGTATGTTGTGTAGAGCGTTTTTAGCCCCACCGAACCAGTGGTGGATAAATATGTAATTCTCTTGAGGATTAAAATAGCTCGTGCCTTTCCCCGCATTTGACTCGTTTGACGGCTTTTGAAATAAAGTTCGTGTTAAAAAATGGGAGAAACACATTCTCCTTCAGTATATGTGTTACGATATTTCTCCACTCTCGAGAGTTAAATTTTCAACCACTCGCCTGACGGCTTTTGGTTAAACTTTTAAATTTGACTCTCTTGAGTCGAGAAATATCGTAATCAACACGGACAATTGAAGGGGAATCTATATTTGCCCTTTTGTCCCTTTTCTTTTGGCTATTGCGTTGTCCGTCCTTCTTCGGTTTACGGATTCTGATTACCTCTTTGGTATCTTCAAACTCTTCTTGAATAAATATAGTACTGTTCGTTTTCTTTTTTTTATTTTATCTATGACAGGATTACTTGGAATAATAATAGCACGCTCATATTCATATAGCAAAGTTTGTTTTAATGAAATTGTAATTCATTGAAGTGAACAAGACGGATCTTGTTCTCTATTTCCCTGACATTCTGCAGTCAGGAGACTTTATGCAGTACATTTGTAACTCTATCTCTCTTGATATTCTCGTTAATTGTATTTGTTCTCGTTTCCTCAACTGTGGAGGATCCCTTGATTACCCATGTGAGTTTCTAATTTCTATGTTTTCCATAGATTTATTAACAATCAAACGTAATATATTTGGTAATATGTTATGTTGGTGTTCCATTTCAAGTAATGTGGTTGCCAATCCTTGAATGCCAGTGGTCATGTATATGTGTGTTAGTGGTTATTGATCGATGTTGCATCTTTCTTTCATTGTTCTATTGCATTTTGCAAACTTTTCCGACAGCATTGTCTTGTTTTGTTTTACATTTTCTATTGTTCCTTTGTACTTAAATCATTATTTCTTTGGAAATGCCTGTACCAAGTCAGGGCCATTGCGGTTTTCCCAGTTTTCCAGTTATTGACTGATTTTGTTTGTTTGTTGATTTATGAGTTTTGCCTATCCCATTAGAAGATTGCTCGGTGTTCGGTAATTTTGTTATTACCCCTATATTCCATATTAACTAATTCATATAGTTACCTCAGACGATAAAGCCAATTTTAGTGCTTATATAATAATCTTAATCGATGATATAATGGATCAGCATAGACCGTATGTAGATTGTCACTCATTATATCGATATTCGGGCTGCATGTTTAATATCAAATATCTAAAATCTTTCAATATCATTTAATATAAAGTTTTGACATTTTAAGCACGTGTGGAATAAATTATCAAGTATACCAAAATGATATGATTTTTTCATCACGTTTCTATGACAACCAAGAAAAATACGTAACTGAGCCTTGCATGTAAATCATTTAAGATTATATGTGGAGATATCCTGTATACAGGCACGTCAATAAAATGTGGCGGTTCTAAAGTAGTATTGTTAGACCAATCCTCTCCTCTTAATGAAATGATGTGATCGTGGGAATTCCTTCCGGTGTACTATTTGTAGACGTGGGAATTCATTCCGGTGTACTATTTGTAGACTACAGGTTGAATATGGACAACAGTGATGCTTCAAATTCCTATTTTTTTTTTATAATATCCAAAATGCTGGTATTGTACTTACTAATAATTCCAGTGAACCTTAGATCTTCCATATCCATATACGTCTTGATCTTGCAAGTTATGTGTAGAACTGTTTTCTTTCTTTTATTTCACATTGCATGAACATTCACTCAACTCTATCTGTTAGAGTTTCGAAATCACAGTACTTTGTTATTATATATCATCAAACATGTTCTCCCAATCACAAATATTTCAATCAGCTATGTAGTGCAGTTTGGAGATAATAAATAAAATTTTATGGTAAATTAACCCAATAAAAACAGATAGATATCTTAAAGCGTTTAAAGTTACAATCTTGGCTGTCTAGAAATCCAATAAAAAGGAAATAATATATATTTATTATTATGATATACTTTTACTTTTATGTTTAATCTAGTTACATTTTTTTTTATGTAATTAATGTGATCTTTGATGGGTAATGTACAAATTACAAAGTAATTGTTTTATCCATTGATTTGCCTGATATATTTCATATAGAAATATGACTAAAAAAAAACAACACTCTAATTTAATTTCTTTGTAGGAATCACTATAGATTTGACGCTTAGAAATCAAACAATACAAACATGTAGCATGGCGGATGTTTTATAAGAAGCAGGAACTTCGTGAGCACCTGCGGTCACACCCTTCTTTGTGGGATCCATGTTGCTAATATCTTTAGTTTTCTATGTTGTGTATTTGGGGTTAGGGTTATGGTGTTTAACGCCACTTTCAACAATATTTCATTTATATCGTGGCGGTCAGTTGTATTGATGGAGAACACCGGAGTACCCTGACAAAACCACGGAACTGTTGACAATGTCGGCATTCCTATGGGTACGAACGGTGTTCCTCTTCTGAGCAACCTGTTCCCTTTTACAGCTATCTTAATTGATGTTATAACAGGTCAGCATAGACCGTATGTAGATTTACACTCATTATCCCGCTAGTCGGGCTGTATGTTTTATATCAAATTGATCTGAAATATTTCATTTTCATTTGATAGACATTTTGACATTTCTATGCATGCGTAAAATTAAATTCCAGTGTCAATATATTATCCAGTATACCAAGATAATATTACCTTATTATCAAGTTTCTATGACAACGGCGAGAGGGGACCGTGAATAAATAAAAAGTGTCGGTGTTAATAAAAACATAGATATCAAACTAGTTTTGTGAACCCATACAACTTCTCTTAGTGAAATGATTTGGTCGTGAGAATATATTCTGATATTTTTGTAGAATATCGCGCCGGTTGATTATAGACAACAGTTATGCTTAAAACTTCTAATTTGTTTTATTGTCCAAATTCAACTGCATTTTGACATCAGATATCCATCTTCATTATTGACTGGCATTTTTCTTATCAGTATGATTCCTGTAAATGAATCTTAGATTTTCTGTATTCAGTAGGGGCCTTCGTGGCCGTGTATCGTCTTTTAGCTGGATTGATAACTACCTATGCAATCAGTCCATATCAGTGCATATCACTAATAACGTTGTGAGTTCGATTTCCACTCAGTCGATACAACATTTTTTTGAGTTTTTTTTTCCTTCATTTTCTCAGATATCCTCCACCAATAAAACTGATCACCACAATATAGCTGAAATAGTGTTGAAAGTAGCGTGATGTACCATACCTCTCTCTCCGTTTTATCTAATGCTTACATTGAACCTTAGATATTATATATTCATTTTTGTTTTGCTCTTGAAATGTATAGGTGCAACTGTTTTTTACTCAACTCCATCTGTTAGTTTCGAAATCACAGTACTTTGCTATTATCATCGATATTTTTCCGAGTTTCATCCATATTCACAAATATTTCAATCAGCTATGTAGTGCTGTTTGGAGATAAGAAATACAAGTTATGGTAAATTAACCCAATAAAAAAAGATAGATATCTTAAAACGTTTAAAGTTACAATCTTTGCTGTCTAGAAATCAAATAAAAAGGAAATAATATATATTTATTATTATGATCTACTTTTACTTTTATGTTTAATCTAGCTACATTTGTTTTGTTACAATCTTGGCTGTCTAGGATTCAAATAAAAAAAGGAACTGATATA
>MJUT01051655.1:346661-359173 GCA_002080005.1 Gigantidas platifrons
GCCTATAAATGGAAAGTTCACAATGGGAAAGAAATAAAATAATATTGCATGTTGTTGATACGTTTCTATCAATGTATATCAATTTGTCATCACAGTTTAAAATGACATCAATATTTTTCATGAATAAAATGTTTTAAACTTGAATTTTTAGTATAAAACAACATTTAATATTTTACTGTTTTGGGTGCCATATCATCTGATTTAAGGCCTACAAATAATTCAGAACACAATGACATCATCATTTTGCATGCCACGAAAAAGATAACGACCCAATACCTTTCCAAACAATGAAATCATTTTCTAAAATAAAATTAGTACATATGGATTATAATGATATTTTTTTTTTATTATTATTTTTATTTATTTTATTTTATTATATTATTTTTATTATTTTTTAAAATTTTTATTAGATAACATGATGTTGGGATATAACCATATATATCAAATGTAATGCGCACGACACGTTCCATCACGTACGCTCAAAATCACAAGATTGGAAAGCCAAACTGATTATCGCTGCGGTATCTTCAAACATTTATTGTATAGCGTAGGTGGCCTTAGTCAATTTTGGCTATCCTGTTTAGGCCCTCTGGTTTTATTGCCCCCAAAAATTTAAATTATTTGGCTTTCTAATCTTTCGTTTTTGATCGAATCTGATGAAGGTGATTCCAGAAACGCGTTGTATGCAATACATTTGATATCTATGTTTTCCTTTGTAACATTGACAATGTTTGTATCTATTACTTATTGAATTCTAACAATCAACCAGACATATCTTATCTTGTGCAACATTTCTAATTATACAAAAATAACTAAATGAAGCTTTAATAAAGCGAATGTCTGTAGAAGCTTGTGTCTGAGTTGTGGTTTCTGGTTACTCCTTTGGTTTCTTCAAACATATCTTTTTAGAATGTATGTCCTAAATACGACAGCATCATTAATACCGGCACAGTTATGCATGCATATGAAAGAAAAACATTACGTTTTTATCATATCAGGAAATCTATTAGACATTAACTCTGAAACACATTTTAAATTAAACATTTATAAAGCACTATAGATTATGTTCATTTTTCCAGGGGCCACATAGACTGTATCCGTTAACAAAGAAGATTAAGAAAATCGTGCAGAAATACTGTTATTTCTCATGTTTATGTTTAATTATTGACAATAACAACAACAACAATAACACCCATATTCTTCGGATTCCTCCACGCTATGATCTCAATATATTTGAAGGTGTTGTATTACTGCTGTAACTCTTGGCACACCTTTATTTGAGGAGCCTTCGTGATTGCATGGTTGCATGGTTGCAATCAGTTTGTCACTGATTGGCCGCAGGTCTGTGATTTTTTCTGGTACTCCGGTTTCCTCAACCACGATATATCTGAATTATTTCTCAAAGTGTCGTTAAACACTATGACCTTAACCCTGACTCACACCTTTATTTCTGTTTCTATTTCCCGTCAAATCATACCTTTAACAATGAAATAGCAATAATGTATATAGACAAACCTATATATATAGTGGGGTTTGATGTGAACGGTAGTTATTCGTTTTGTTAATATTGGTGGCATTGTTTACTGTCACTGTTTTTGTTTTTTTGTTTTTTATTGCATGATATTAGAGCAATATTAATAGTATGCTTCATAGAAAATAGAAGAAAATTGATATGCACCCAGTTTGCACCAAATGAGCAGCAACTTGTTTTTTTTAAAATTTCATTACACTGCATTATTATTGTGTTTATCGTGCAGAAAAATCACATTAGTTCATAAATGATTATATTTTATATTAAATACGAAAATTATATAATTATCCCATGTTTGCTATTTCTGATAATATTTGTAAACAGGAAATGAACTGATCTCTATCGTTGTAATTTCTACCAACGTATACGCACTCTCACCGGCTTTTCAGAGTGGACAATACAAGCTACTAAAATTGTAACAAATGTTTTTACAGGGAATGTAATCAATTATGTACCACTGAGATTGACCGTTATGGAATATCTGTATTACATACATAATTCTCATCAGGTACGCTAAAAATCGAAAGATCCTAAAGCGAAATGATATACAATTAGGTAGGGAACAATACAATTTTGGTCCGCAATTTTGTAAACAAATTATCTTTGTAACTTGAATGCATGTTAAAGGCCAGTGTAAGCATATCATATTACACTTTAGCCGATATAATTACATAGGCAACTGCTGAAAGTGAATAAATGATCTGCGTCATGCATACTTATCCAGTTTATATGATGATTAGCATCCCCAGTGTGTAGAGATTTGATCAAAACAAATTAGCTGTGTTAAATGTTAGATGTATTGTATCAGATAACAATAATAATGTTTTTGTTTATATGATTCAATTTCATTCAGATTATTATTTTATTATGATTATTTTTCCCTTGTTTTCCGTTTCATTTTAATAAACGTAGTAAAAAGATTACAAAGAAATGGATATAAAATATAAATTGAATATAGAATTTAGAACAAAGATGGAATATACCACCGTTGGTTCGTTATTATTTGATTTTATGTGTGACTTATTTTAAACAAACCCCATGCAATAATGTGCTAAATCCAGTATTGCATCCTTTAGAAGACTGTAGTTATTGTTGCTTGTACAATGTATTCAATGTTTGGAAAGGACTGGGTTGCACAAACCTTACTTAAATTTAAGTAAATTAAAACTTAATTGAGACTTAAAGTTAGTTGAAATGTACATCAAATTAATTTACACTTTAAGTATAATTCAGACTTAAATTTAAATGACGTTTGTGCAACCCAGTCCTGTTGTTAATATTCTCTCGGAATCTTATCATGCTTTCATTTTTCTGAATGGACAAAGTTAAAAACTATTTCATGATCGCCAGCTGAGTTCCTATTTCCATAAGGTAAATACCTCATGCATCTTCCGTTGTTGGTAAATGTAAAACTTCTACAGCTGTCGTTCATAGTCACAAAATGTATTTATCAGCTCAATTAATCAAGTAACGTCATTAACAAAGAGAAACAAAACAACATACATACTACTCGTGGTCAAATAAATTCGGAATGTTGCTACAAATAAATGGAAAGTTCACAATGGAAAATAACACTCCATGTTGTTGCAACGTTTCATTTAATAAATATCAAATAGTTATCACAGTTCGAAATGACTTCAATATTTTTCATCAGCAAAATATTTATAACCTTGATGTTTTAGCATAAAACAAAATTTAATGATTTCCATTTTTGGGTGTCATATTTTCTGAATGCAGGATGGTATAATTAAATGTTGCAATAAAAACGGAGGCCTACAGAATTCAGCACAAAATTATATTAGCATTGTGCATTCCATAAAAACGATAAAGACCCAATACCTTTCCAGGAATGTCTTTTTTTTCTAAAAGAAATTGTTACATAGAAATAACATACTGTTGTAATATAACTATAACAATCAACTTTACTACCTACGCTCAAAATCAAAATCTTGGAAAGACAGACTGATTATCGCTGTGGTATCTTCAAACCTTTTTTGAGCGTATCTGATGAGGAGGAAGATTATTCCAAAAACGCGTTGTGCGCACTAATTTAGATATCTACGATTACCTTTGTAACCTTGGCAATGTTTGCATCAATTACGTTTTGAAATCTAACCATCAACCAGACATATGTTATCTAGTGCAACATTTATAGTTATAAAAAAAAGTAAATGAAGCTTTAATAAAGGGAATGTCTGTAGAAGCTTGTGTCTGAATTGTGGTTTCTGTGTACTCCTTTGGTTTCTTCAAACATATCTTTATAAGATTCATGTCCTTAATATGACAGAACATTATGCGATAAAGTTTTTCAGTGACTTGTGGTAGGTCAGTGGTTTTCACCAGGTACTCCGGTTTCCTTAGTCACGATGTATATGCAATATTGTTGAAAGTGGCATAAAACACAATAACCCTAGCGCTAACCCACACCTTTATTTGTTTTTCTATTTCAGGTCAAATGAATTGTGCTTTTCTCACCTTTAACAATGAAATATCAGTAATGCATATATACAATTATTAAAACAAAAACAACAAGATGAACTGTGAGCTAATGCTCACTTATGATACCCCCGCATATATGTTCAATGTGTATAAAAACCAACAAAGTCGGCAAAAGGAAGTATGAATCTGACGGGTCCAAAAATGCTTCCCACAATATGGCATAGCTATGTGAAGCTTGTGACCAAATATCAGATTTTTGCCATCAATAGTTGCTCAGCAAAATGCGACGAAAAATATCTTGGGACCGACGAAAGGACGGACAGAGGTAAAACAGTATTCCCCCTCCGGTGGAGCGGGGGTATCAAAACAGAAGAGGACAAAACAAATTCAAAAATCTAAAAATATCACTTCCATTTGTATGCTGTTAGTTCTTATAAACAATAATATTAATATATATATTTGTGTTCAATGGTTTGAAGTGAGAGCTGATTGTTCGTTTTGCTGAGGTTGGTTGAATTGTTGATAGTGACCGTCTTAAACTTTCTTTTCACAATATAAGTGCAGTGTCTTTAATATAACTGTATGATGCGACACAACTGGTAGAAAATTGATGTGCACCCCATGTCTAGTTTGCACCGGTTGCGCATGAACTTTTATATTTATTTCATGGCACTGCATTATTATTGTGTTTATCCTTCAGAAAAATCACATTAGTTCATAAATGATTATATTTTATATTAAATACGAAAATTATATAATTATCCCATGTTTGCTATTTTCTATAAACAGGAAATGAACTGATCTCAATCTATGTAATTTCTGCCAACGTACTCTCACCGGATTTTTCAGAGTGGGCAATAAAAGTGACTAAAATTGTACCAAATTATGTGAACAGGGAATGTAATCATGTAATGTATGTACAACTGACTTAGTACACGTATACAGAAGATAAACTAAACGTTATAGACAACACATTGGGAAATCGAAAAGAGACAATTCGTAGACACCGGAAATGTTGTGCGCAAGACAAATAACGAAGGCAAAACAGAAACCAGATGAACTGTGAGCTAATGCTCACTTATGATACCCCGGCATATAAGTTCAATGTGTATAAAACCAACTAAGTCGGCAAGAGGAAGTAGGAATCCGACGGGACCAAAAACGCTTCCCACAATATGGCATAGCTATATGAAGCTTGTGACCAAATATCAGATTTCTGCCATTAATAGTTGCTCAGAAAAATGCGACGAAAAATATCTTGGGACCGACGGAATACGGACAGAGGTAAAACAGTATGCCCCCTCCGGTGGAGCGAGGGTATCAAAACAAAACAAACAAAAAACAGAAGAGGACAAAACAAAATCAAAAATCTAAAACTAGCACTTCCATTTGCATGCTGTTAGTTCTTATAAAAAAATAATTAACAGATTTAAAACTTAGCGTTACAGTCCATATGAACATCATTGACATGTAACTTATAAGAGTAAGATTGTGCATAGTGACAAATTATTACTTCTAAGACAAGCTTGGAGATACCAAAGAGGTCAATTAGAATCCGTAAATCGATGGAGAACAGACAAGATAATGGCCAAAAAGAAAAATTACAAAAGGACAAACAACGATTTACAAAATATTCACATAAAATTAAATATCGAGTAACACGAACTCCATTAAAAACAGGGGTGAACTCAGGTGCTCCGGAACGGTAAGCAGTTCCTGCACCACTAGTGGTACCCATCAATTGATTTAGTTACACAATCGGTGATAATCTTTTATATGTGACATATAAACAAGTGTAAATGTCTTCCCACAATAAATATGATGCTTAACCACAATTATACAACAGTCTACCATTTTATTTTTATTTATAATCCTTGTTTTTTCTTCTTCAATATCTTCGTTTGTTATTGGATGATGATCATCTCTTTTATTTATTTCACAATGTCAGTTATTTGACTTCCGATTTCCATTTGTTCCAAATATACATCATTAAAGTACTGGTTGTTTTTAGGCTAGTTCATCGAAATATTGGATTCAGTTCCGGCTACTTTTAAATGGTCAAAATTTTGTCTGATCATTTTTTTCTCTTTATTTAATGATTTTATTAAAGTTCATTTGTCAAATGTTCGAGCTTCTGATTTAAAACTAGTTTACCAATGTCCATCATGTGCAATGGGGCCAGACAAAAATAGCTACATTAGGTTAATTATTACGAACACTAAGATGTTCTGGATACCTCTATTCTATTTTAAAAAATGACACCATTGCATGATACTTACTGATTATATCTACCCCTGTGAGCTACCATAGCTATATAATTGAAAGGCGTTCAGCCAACTGCTACAGCTAAAGAGTCTTTCCTCTTCTTTATTTTGTGTCTAAGGGTGAATAAACGTTAGAGAATACCGAAGGGTTAATAAAAAATGGACAATCTAGTGGCATTGGCAACAGACGGTGAACAACAAAAACAAAGCAAAAACACAGCGCAATATATGTTGGACACCACTATACGCAAACAAGCACAAATATGTTAAATAAGACAGGAGTCCTCTACTACAAAACACTTGCTGTAAAGACGAACCGACCATCGTTGTATGCGAAAATCGTAATGGACATCACAACAAGGAACTCAAAATGTAAAGACACATAATAGGACAACACAAAAAACGTTTAACAAAATTAGCAACACGGACCCTAGTAAAAGGCGGGAGTGAACTCAAGTGGTCGTGTACGGTAAGCAGTAAAGGTGGGTAGAATTTCATGTTCATTTACATCCATGGTCTTTTTTTAATAACACACGGTCACCGAAAAGTGTCATACCTATATATATAATGAGCTTGACCAGTTTTTGTCGTGCGGTACATGTTGCATTGCTAATTGCATTTTTGCGGTTATGATGTCAGACGGTTGTTATATATGTCAAATAACGATTGCTTTCGTAAATTGTTTTCATTTTAATAATCATGTATAATCAATAGCTTATAAAAGTAGGACACTATACCTTTATATTGTCAATGTGACGTTATTATTCCGATTGTAATTAATTATATTAATGTCAGTCATATTATAATATAGGTATTGTTACTTTTGTATGTGAAGAGAATAACGTACTTTTACAGTAGACGAGGGGCAATCTTTTTTTGTTGTTGTGGTAATAGTCTCAATATCAATATTATCATTATATGGTACATATATGTATTTGATTCTCCGTAGGTCAATGAATATTTCTAGGTTGCAATAAAGTATATCGATTGATCATCAACTTCCCTTAATGCCAATTCAGATGTTTTGTCGTCACATGTATCACTACAGCCGATATACCTTGTGTCTAGAGGACGCTTCTTGAACATATACGACAAAATACATCAGCTCCTAGAGATCAACAGTGTGTTAGCAGTGAGCGTTTGTGGATTCTATGAAGGCATTTTCCCCCGAACCTATATATTACATCCTGTGTTTTCCGCGGCATTCTAGACATTCAACCCATAAGCTCATCCTAGCTTTATTCTTCTGCTAAAATGATTTATTTTTGGCTATCATGTTTAGGCCCTTTCGTTCTAGTGGTCCCAAAACATTAAATTATTTGGCCTTCCAACCTTTCGATTTTCAGCGTACCTGATGAAGGTTATTCTAGAAACGCGTCGTGCGGACTAAATTAGATATCTACGTTTTTATTATTGTATTGTTAATGTCCCGTTATCTAGCTAAAATACTGAAATACTGCTCACTTGACGTTAAACGACAAACATCCAATTAATCAATCTACTAAATTAACACATTTATGTTATATAATTTTTCTATTCTAATGCTTTCCCGCCATTTGTTATTCTATTTTTGACATATCAATTGACACGTCGTAATGATTTGTAAACGAAATGTAAGCTACTGCACAAAAGCAATTTACGAAAATACTAAAAGATACCCAAAGACATTGTCATTCTGATTTACTCTTGTCTCAGAGTAATGTATTGGTATGTCAACGGAAAGTAGATTTTAAAATTGGCAATGCTATAAATGAGTTTCGATTTAAAACATGCTTTAAAAGGATTAAGCAATGATTGATTGGTTTATATTGTTTGTCTTCAATAAATGTGTTTTTCAATATCAATTCAATTTGTATTCTAGAAAAGAAATGTATCAGGGATAAAAATAAATTAATATTCCAGTAACTATATTCGTTCTATACTTATTGAAGAAAAACAACTATAAGCCAGCAGGTTAAAATGCTTTGAAAAAAATTAATGGAAAATATACTACGGGAAATACTAACTTAAAATTCTAACATGAGTCCTTCATGGGCTATATGAATAATACCGTAATAAAACTTCCGATATATACTAATTCACACACGAGTATTGGCGGACAAATTATAAACATCATTCCTAAGGAAATTCATGTATTCATACACAGACGTCGTGCATACAAACAAAGACATTCTCAAATAGTTTATTGACATATAATTTTTTCTGGGTACTGATTTCTTTGACGATTTTGTGAACAGATTACTTGTTAAAGTAGCTATATTCTAAATGCCATTAAATTGGAGAATATCAGTTATCTAATTTCATCACCGTCTAGTTACCCATATAAGGGGGGGGGGGGGNGGCAAATATGAAGAATAGAGGATTTTGCTTTGACATGCATTTTGCTTACTGATTTCCACTTTAAAATATAAGTTAATTTTTTTCAACTATAATCGCAATAATTCATGGAAGCCATAGTTTGTATCACGTTTTAACATGGGTAACATTATGCTCGTTTCACTTTATAAGTTTATACGAAAAAAATGTTACCCATGTTAAACCTGGATACAAACTATGGCTTCAATTGTTGCTTTAAAATTATCTCACCGCGCGGTAACTATTCCTAACATCTTCAATTATTGAACTAAATGGTGAACATTATATATTGCTATCTGAAAAAAAAAAAAAAAAATTGCAACACGCGAAGGTTGATCTCATAAAAAAATCGCAATGTATTTTAATCTGAAGTGAAAATGATCTGTACATTCCAACAAATGATTAAGCGGTACATACAGACACACATGAACGATTCGCACATACAAACACACATGAACAATCTGTACATACACATGACCTACCCGTATATAGACCCAAAGGAACCATTCAAACATAGACACATATGAATGATCCGTATATAGACACAAACGAACCATTCATACATACAGACACATATGAACGATTCATACATACATACACCCATGATTGATCCGTACATACATACACTGATGCATGGTCCGTAAATACAGACACACATGAACGATATCGATCTGAACGTAGACATATATTAACGTAAATGGCGGTTTCAAGTAACTTGCATCGCTGAATTACATTTCAAGTCCAGTTGCCCATTAAAAGTTTATATTTTTATCGACAACATATTTGTCCAGTTTGGTTGACTACTGTGGAGACTCTATCAGTATTACAATTGTACAAACCGTTAATACCAGCGACCACTGTTATATGATGTTCTGTCTTTTAATAATTCTCGATTACATGTTTCTCTGTATCTCGTCTATCTAAATGAGCTTGACGTAAAGTAGACTACCGAGCATAGAAAATCTTACATTGATCTTCACCTGGAAATCGGCAACAAAGGCATATTAAAAGCAAAGCGCTACGATATAGGTCAATGTTTCTAATCCTTTAATCTTTTATTTTCCTGTATTGTGTTTTTTGACGTTTTTGTATTGTTTGGTTTGTTTTGTTTTGTTAGTTCTTTTGATTTTTCTTTTTTTTTTTCTTTCTTTTTTTGGGGGGGGGGAGGGTATTTATTCTTTGTTATTTTATTGGGGTTTTTTTGCTTGTTATTGTCATGTGAATGTATTTCTGAATATCCACGCCTAACTACTCCTTCCATTTTCAGCAACGTCTGTTAATAGACATATAGTACAATATAAAGACCGTCTTAATGATCAAATTAGTTTTTTCGATCTCTTTGTATCAATCATACATGACGATCATGGTGCTACTCCATAACATTTTGTTGGGATTCGCTCTAAGCGACCTTTTAATGTTTTGTTTCTGCTTAAGCTTATGATTCATTTGTATTGTTTTAGGTATTCATATTGTGAATTGTGTGTACTGTATCGTCTACGTTCTCTTGGACCCGTGCCCCATGGCGTAACATTACATTTATATGTTATTGTTAATATAGTGTCAATGTGACCGATGAAAGATGAAATGTGAGTTTGACACAATTTGCGGATATCATATATCTTAATTGTGAACACAATATTACAACTGTAGTACAAGAAGCTAATAACAATACAAATCCTATACTAGACACATCATCATATTACAGTATTTTAATAAACGTGGGTTCTTTATCTTGGACAATAATATGGCGATAAAGAGATTTTTTCATTATTTTGCTCTGTCTGTTTGACAATATTTGCTATTATGAGATTTTGTTCTGCTTAGTCATTGTGTTAATTTCAAAAGGAAATTAGATGTACACATCTATAGAGTTTATATAAACGCCAGAGAATACCGAAGGGGCAAACAAATATATATACAATATTAGTGTATTGTAGAAGAATATAGAAAATATTTGTATGAGGCTAAGGAACTGGGAGGAAAATGCGAGGCTTTAGCCAAAGCAAAGCAAAGCAAAGCAAAGCAAAGTTTTATTTAAAATCGATGCATAATAAACACTACAACACAAGCTCTTATGAGCTTTTAAAATCGACTGCCCGACATATAATATATAACAAACATACATGACATGCACACATAACATAGCATACAGTTAAAACATGCAAGCATACAACCATATTGAGACATACACACAAAGCAGACATCATGCAAATTGTAGGAAGACGTGATGTCAAAATCCAGAACATATGTGGCAATGCCTCGCTATGTTCTGACCTTCGAGATCTAAGCAGACAAAGCTGCACTATAGCATTACAATTAAAATAAATCATGCAGACATTTGCAAATTGGCATTGTTAAACATAAGACATATTATAAAATGACAAAGAAAATACATAATGGGGTTACCACACGGAGACCAGAAAAGGGTTCCATGCGGCAAGTGCCACTCTGGATTGCTGTTCGGATCTCCGTATGTGCGCCCATAAGAATACCATCAAACATTAGTTGACAGTTCAGTACGTGATGGATTAAACAAAAACTTTTAAATTGATTATATAATAAAAATTAAAAATAAAAGTAGTTGAACTACCGGCATGCACAGCACTGGCACGAATCTCCGCTCGGATTCCAAGTTTGAATCGAGTTTTTAAATTGTTGTAACGACGACTCTTGTCGAAAATGGTTTGGAAGTTCGTTCCAGAGCTGTGAAGCGCTGTATCGAAATGAATGCAAGCCGTACCTGGTTGTTCTAACCCTAGGGATAGAAGCGGTACATTGAGACCTAAAGCTATAATTTTGAATTTTAACTGCTAAGCCTTCCGTAGCAAATGAGTTCACCCTTCGTCTTTTTATTTGGGTTCGCTTTCCTCAATCTTTAGTTTTCTGTGCATTGGTTTGTAAATCATAGTAGTCCTTTTTATTTTAGCCATTGCATTGTCTGTCATGCTTTGCCTTACAGCTTCTGATTATCGCCCTGATATCTTCAAACCCTTCTAGCAACATTGACAATGATTGTATCAATTATGTATTGAAGAAAAAACCCTCACATTTCTAACAATTAACCAGACACATGTTATCTTGTGCAACATTTATAATAATTAGATAAAAGTAAATGAAACCTTAGTAAAGCGAATGTCTGTGGAACCCTTAGTCTGTAGACAACAATAAAACAATCGTACAAATAAAAAAAGCTAGAAATTTATTTAATTACAGGATCTTTTCCTCCTTTTCCCCCTTCATGATGAAAATTTAACTTTTATGCACTCACGTCTTATTACACAGGCCGTCAATCATTTAATAGTACATGTGATTCTTCTGCTAACACATTCAGATTATAGATCACACGTTTTCACGTTATACAAATGTATCGGTAAGATAGATATATTAAATATGCGTCCCTATTGTAGCCTACAATGCAATTATGCACAGAAAGCTTAAGCAGTGATGGTTAGCAATTTTACCAATATCAGCCAAAGACCAACCATTTTTAATTACAAATCATTGCATCAGGCATGGCAAGTGGCGGAAATAAACTGGTAAATGAGACCCCGGACCCATCTTAGACATTAAAGAAAAAGAGCAAAGACTGATTGGCTCGTATTCAGGATGATGTGTCGGAGAGGAGAGACGTGCCAACCCGTGGAATGTTGTTCCGATGAGTTACCACTATGAAAATCAAACTAAGTGTGTTGGTCTACTACAAAAAAGTACAAAGTGGACATCATTATCATCTCATTGTCAGAAAGAAAGGCTATACAGTCAAACTTGCCCTAACGGTCACTTGAAATAAACGGTCACCTCTCTTTTCCGGTCACTGCTAGGTCCCCCCGTGGATTTGTATGTAATAAATTAACTTATATTAACGGTCACTTCCCTTACGCGGCCAATGGCCAGAAAAATATGTCCCAATAATGTTAAAATAC
>MJUT01051655.1:367846-380401 GCA_002080005.1 Gigantidas platifrons
CCCTTTTCCCACCTATAACCCTCCCCCTTTTCCCACCCATAGCCCTCCTCCTTTTCCCACCCTTAACCCTCCACTATAGACCTTCCCTCCCCTTTTTCCACCCACAGCCCTCCTCCTTTTCCCCACCCTTAATCCTTCCCCCTCTACCCACCATAACCCTTCCCCCTTTTCCCACCCATAATCCTCCCCCTTTTCCCACCTTAACCATCCCTCCCCCTTTTCCCACCCTTAACTCTCCCCCTTTTCCCTCCCACATAGGAACCATAACCTTCCCCCTTTTCCCACCAATAACCCTCCCCTTTTCCCACCCAAACCCTCCTCCTTTTCTCACTATACCCTCCCCCTTTTCTCATCATAACCCTCTTCCTTTTCCCACCTTAACCCTCCCCCTTTTCTCAGCCTTAACCCTCCCCCTTTTCCTACCCTTAACTCTCCACCACTTTTCCCACCCATAACCCTCTCCCTTTTCCGACCTATAACCCTCCCCTTTTTCCACCCACAGCCCTCCTTCTTTTCCCCACCCATAATCCTCCCCCTTTTCCCACCTTAACCCTCCCTCCCCATTTTCTCAGCCTTAACCCTCCCCCTTTTCCCACCCTTAACTCTCCCCCTTTTCCCTCCCACTTTAGCCACGATAACCTTCCCCCTTTTCCCACCCTTAACCCTCCACCATAAACCTCTCGCTTTTCCCACCCTTAACACTCCCCCTTTTCCCACCCATAACCCTTCCCCTTTTTCCCATCCTTAATCCTCCCTCTTTTCCCATCCATATCTCTCTCCTTTTTCCAAGCCTTAACCCCAGACTTAGCGAAAATCGTCGGTCGTGACCGTCACAATTTAGCTAGGTCTGCCATTCAAATGCCTTGCACTGGTCCCATTGTCCGACTGGTCGTTCCAAGAAAAAAAAAATGTCCGTTGCGGTATGTTCGGTGATCAGTCATATTATTGCACTGGTTCCCGATGTTTCGCGTTTAAATTTTAGCATTGTAAATGATCAAATGGATACGGATACCAGTAAAAATACAATTTAATAATGGCTGCATGGCCGATTCGATTTTCAAAAGGTGCAGGGCAGGAAAACGGCCACACCTGCCGACGTCCAAACAAATGACAATAAAAGTTTCACTTGACCAAGCAGTTTCAGAGGAGAAAATTAAAATGTGAAAAGTTAAGACGACAGACACCGGATGGCAATGTGAGCTTAAAAGGAGGTACATGTACAAATGTATGCTTAAAATCAAATTTTTCATATTAATTANATATTAAATGTACAAATGAAACACTAGAGGCTCAGGTGAGCCTGTATCGCTCACCTGACATAAATAAGTCCTCTTAAGAATGTCTGCATGTCGAATACATCTAAGTTACTATTCAAATTCCATAGGGTTTTATGTTAAAACTATGTCTGCTCATGGCAGCCATCTTGGATGGAGGTCATAATTTTGAAAGTATACTACCCAAGGACCATCCATGTCATGTTTTCTTTAAATTGGCTGTCTGGTTTCAGACAGTCTTCACGAAAAACTTTTTGACCCACAAGCCATTCGGACTTCTTAAGTTGTAGAATTCAGGAATTTCGAATGCAAATTTACTGGCCCGAATAAAAACAAAAATAATTTCACATTTTTATTATTACTAATTGTCTATTCTCTCACAAAAATATCAAGCTTTTCCTGCAGTGGTTGCTTTCAACCAAGGGATATCAATTTACCATTTATCGTTTTACATATTATAGTAATGCAAATTAACTGTATATATATTTTTCTGAACATTGTTGGTTAAAACAAGTCTGCTTTAAAGTAAACATTTTGTAGAATGTACATGTAAATAAATAAAGCAAAGTATTTTATTTAAATTCACAGAGAATTTCAGATATAAAAATTTTAGTAGATCTTTTCAACCTTTTTTCTTAATCAGGAAAAAGCTTGTAATATTTGTCCATTTCAAAGATTTCATCAATATTTCTCAAAAGCCTAAATCAGGTCATCTATCGTACATTTTTGTATTTTGCGCAGTCTAAATTTGACGCCAAATTGATATCCGATAATTTTTACGTGTCCGGTACGGATTGATTCTTATATTTCAAATATTGATTTTTTATGTTCTTTAAAGCATTTCTGAGATTGCGACTTTAATTTTGTCAATATCCTTGAACTTCATCATAGCATGGAACAACGATAAATAATACAATAAAAATTTTGATCTGCCGTTTCACTTTACTTTTAATGAAAATAAATTATGGACAAATTGGAGATCAAAAGAGCTCTTTTATACAACAAACCCAGTATTTTAGACAAGCCGGTCCGGTGGAAACCAATGATTTGACACCCAAGCCCGTCAGTCTTCTCACTTGTGATATTTTAGAAGTACGCTGCCGATTTTACTGGCCAGGACCGTCGGGCTTGTGGCTAAGTTCGAAGACTGTTCAGAGGAGAAGACTTTTAAACAATTGTCCCATAGGGTTCTATGTTAAAACTACATGTATGTCCGCTGACGGTGGCCATTTTCAACCCAGATTGGGGTCACTGAACACAATTTTGGAAGTTGACCACCTAAGGACCATCAATGACATGTTTGCTATATTGGCTTGCTGGTTTCAGAGGAGAATATTTTTTTTTCATTTCCCATAGGATCCTATGTTAAAACTATGTCCACTGAAGGCGGCCATCTTCGATGGAGGTCAGGGTCACCGGACACAATGTTGAAAATTGACCACTTAAGGACCATCCATGCCATGTTTGCTTTAAATTGGCTTACTGGTTTCAGAGGAGAATATTTTTAAACATATTTCCCATATGATCCTATGTTAAAACTATGTCTGCTGATGGCAGCCATCTTAGATGGAGGTCTGGGTCACTGAATATAATTTTGAAAGTTGACCGTTTAAGGACCATTCATGTCATGTTTGCTTTAAATTGACTTACTGGTTTCAGAGGAAAACAAATTTAAACATTTTTCCCATAGGGTTCTACAATGGGCTACATATATACATTTTGTACATGTACAGTATGTTAAAACTATGTCCGTTGATGGCAGCCATCTTGGATGGAGGTCGGGGTCACAGGACATAATTTTGAAAGTTGACCACCTAAGGACCATTCATGCCATGTTTGCTTTAAATTGACTTACTGGTTTCAGAGGAGAAGACTTTTAAACATTTTTTCCATAAAATCCTACATGTATGTTAAAACTAAGTCGAGTCATGGTGGCCATCTTGAACTTCCGATTAGCAAACGATTCACAAATTTAGTTTAGGACCACCCAATGATCATTCCTGCAAAGTAACAATTCAATTGGCTTGGTGGTTTCTGACCAGAAGATTTTTAAAATTTCAGCCAATGAGAACACATTATGGGCCCTGGCAGCCATGTTGAATTTCAAATCAGCACCAAAAACACAAATCTGATAGAAGACCATCCAATGAACATTTCTGGCAAATTTGGTTCAAATCTGTTCAGTGGTTTCAGAGAAGAAGATTTAAATGTGAAAAGCTAACGGACGGACAACGACAGATGACGGACGCCTAACCATGACAAAAGCTCACATGGCCTATGGCCAGGTGAGGTAATAAATGTGTTAGACATTGTTTTTTGTTTTGAAAATAAGCTTTCTGACTAATTTACATATTAAGATAAAAAGCCATTTTTATATTTGTTTCACAATCTGAACCCAACAGCTGAAAAATCTGATTTTTTCATTAAAAGCTTGTATATGGACATTAATTCTTGTAAATATTGGACTGCCAAATGCCTTATATCGTTTTTGACTGGATATTGATATAGGAATATAAATTAGGCCAAGAAATGGTAAAAAAAACAAATTTCAATTATGTTAAATAAAAATCTTTTTGAGTTTTCATAAAGGTTTCACCTGCAGTTTAATATAAGTCACTTTAGTGACACTCGTATATCATAGAAGGGTACCTTCAGTGTTCTCCATTTTTGCTCAGTGATACAAATGTAGGTGGTTGTTTTTTGTTGCTGACTTTTATAGTGTGTTTTCATTTTTTCGCTTAAGTACGTGTAATTGCGACAAAAATAATACAAAGAATACTTTATATTTCCAATTTTATGCTACTACTTGCTACAGCAATTTTATTTTCTTTAAACTTTTCAACGTCTCTCTTAATTCTTCTTTCTCTTGTAATATTCCTTAGCGAAAGAGATTTCATCACAATTTTTTTCAAAAGTTTTGATTTTACTGTTGATTCCTTCAACCAAGATATGTGTCTCTTTCGAAGTTTCCCCCAAATGTTCATGGCTGTCCTGAAATCAAATTCTGAGTCATCCAGTCCATGTATTGAAACCATCTTGTCTGATCCTTTGTTTATACCTGACTGGCGAGTCCATTTTCTGTCTTTTATCAGCTAGCTCAGGTTGGTTTTCTTTGTCGCTGTCATCTCTTTCTTTTCGTTTTCCAAAGAAAAATGAAGTTAAAGGTGACTGTCGGCCTGTGTCAGTCATTCTTTTTTCAGTCAGCAATGAAAACAACTCACAAAATCATTGTCGATTCAATATACGTTTAAAGACACGTCGATTAAAACATTCTGAAGACTGTAACACTATAAGGGCCACATGAAATGAAGCACAGGATTTTAATTGGGATCATCACCCAAGTTGGGAAAACAAAGTCAGACAATGAAGATGAGATGACTGAAGAAGAAATTGCTGCCTTGGAAAAAAGAACTAATGAAATTGAATTATTGCTCCATTCCAGACCCTTACAGCTACTCATTAGGTGTCATTAAGTTAATTTATAGATTCCATCTGCCTCAGTCCTAGGGGCGTAATGACAAAATTGCAAAAAATATAACCAATATTGTTAAAAATAGCAGGTCAAAATGCACATAAATGTTATTCCAACCACAACAGACATTGGAAGATCTGACGGGGGAATATAATTTATATTGCGAAAATGTTGATCAATATCCGCTTCAAATCTTGCTTGCCGCTGTTTTGATAAACCGTATAAGGGATCTACATTTTGTATGCAAGATCTGTCAAAAACACACCATATATACTGTCTTCACTTCATTTCATGTTATACATGTACCTCGTAACGAGGTATTTTCTTTTTGTGCTTCGCGTATACTTCCATTTACGCAGTCGCCGGTCAGAGGATGCAGGTCACGTTTCACTGACGCAGTGATGTCGTTAAATGCCGGCAGCCGGCGATTTTCGCCAGTTATTGTCCTTTTCTTGCCGGCTATTTTTCAATGAGTAAAAAAAAATTTGACAAGAAATATCCAACAGAAAATAAAAATGTTACCGTGACTACGATCGACCTCCCTACCTATTAATGTCCGATCAGACTGAAACACGCACTAACCACAACATACATGAAAGTGTTAACAAAAGAAATGTAATTTTCAGTCTGTACAAGGAATAAACCCAAAAATAATTTGGGTAAAAAACAAATAAATCCAAATGCAAGTTAAAACAAGATAAAAACGTTATGTTTCAAATCAAACATTATTGTACCGGTAAGTCTTTTCTGGTACAAAATTTCTGTTACTAAAGATACATTGCTATAACTAAAAATTGTGAAATGCTCAATTGATGCCAAAAATATAGTGACTCATGCTGATGATAGTGACAGTGAATTTGGATGTGAAATTATACCCCCACTCGTACAGAGGGGGCTATATTGCAATCACCTTGTCCGTCCGTCCGTTCACACTTTCGTAACAGATATCTCAGCTTCTACTGGAAGAAATGATTTTATATTTGATATATGGCTTTGGCATGGTGACTTGTACCGTGTCTCGAGCTCCCCTTTCTAGGTTTACCACACATCTACTTCCTGTTTACTGTGCGACTTACAAATGAACAAGTGGAGGTATTCTTAGCACGACATAGCGTGCAACATCTTTTTTATTACTCAAATTTATTGCTTATTGAAACATTTTCTGGAATTGAATCAACAAAATAGGTTTTTTGTTTGTTATGAAACTAGAATTGTGAGTGACCTCACTGAGTGATACCCCCCGCTTGCAGTTTAGTAGGAGTTGCACTTACAAGGTACATGCCCCCCGCCCCCCCTTTTCGTGAAAGTATAAGTTGAATTATCTCCCCTTTTAAATTTTGGACAGCAACCATATTCCTCCATGCACATCTGCAGGTAGTGTACTACAAGTGTGTAAAGTTTCATAAAAATCCAATAAGTCGTTTAGTTGCACTTACAAGGTACATGGACGGACGGACGGACAGGGTGATTCCTATATACCCCCCAAACTTTGTTTGCGGGGGTATAATAATACCTACTTTAGTTAAGTATAGTTCCTTTTAATCTTTTTTACTAAATATTTGCTCAATCAATCTCAATGGACATTAGCAACAATAATTGAAGATTATGCAGTAAAAAATAGGACAAGAAATAAAGTAATTTTAGCACCATGAAATGTTCAGAATGCAGGACTTTACATCATTTAAGCGTCAGGGGTCCTAGACGGCCCCCAAATACCCAGTGTTCGCCAAACACTTTTTTAACCACTAGACATCTGGGCCAGTGACTTGCTAAAGTTACTAGACCGAAGCAGTGCACACTAGACCGAAGATATTTTTACCAGAAAAAGAAGAAACAAATTTTCATTGTTTAATTTTATACATGCATTTGGATGGTGTCTATTCTAAAGTTGTTACATCCTGTAACAAACTTCCGAGCCCCAGTTTTGTCCTTAAACTGTTTTTCGCAGTATCTACCAGGGGCTGCTCTGGCTCCCAAAAAGTAGAAGCCAGAAAAATCGCCAGGTGCCATTTTCAGGTGCCAGTTTTGAAAGTCAGGAGCCAGCTAAAATTTTTACAAGGAGCCAATTTTTTCGAACCGAAACTGTGGATGGAGATTGAAAAGCTATGAAAAACCTCCTAGGATGGGAACATACTCTGCAAATTAGCATCCAACTGATAAAACATAACATTGCCACGATTTTGATCTAATAGAACCCAAATTGTAACCCCCCCCCACTTTTTTGAAATATTACTATGGTTTTGTCTAATACCACACAAATTGTAATAAACCCACCCCCACCCTTTTTGAAATGTTACTGTGCTTTAGTCTAATACCACAACAATTGTATTAACTCATATTTGTGTAGTCTTCAGTAGAAAAAAAATTATGTTCTCTGCCAATTTCAAATTTGTCCAATTTCTATGTCCAAAAAATGTAGATTCCTTGTAGGTAATGAAAACATAGAACAAACGTCGTAAACTGAAGCAAGTTGTAAAATAAATTATTATTTCTCAGACCTCATAATCAAATTGCAACAATTGGAATAAAAATACAGTAGTTATTTTTTTTGATTGCAGACACTTGTCTGTTTGTAAATAGTGCTATAAATAGAACGCAATTGTTACCCGGAAACAGATCGATAACAATCTGGATTGTGAACTCCTGCTGATCGCGCCATTTTAAAGTTTATAACTTTTTGAGAAAATCACTTTCAAAATACTTAATGGATACGATAGATTTCAATAAACATGATATCGACAATTTCATAAATGAAACGTGACAAAAAAATAGTTTGTAATATATGGCGGACATTGTGACAAATCCTGCAATGAATGACGATTACAAAATTATTATGTCCACTTTAAATATCATATTATATATGATACATACATGTACTGTGGCATTTTGAGTACATGTCATAACTTAAAAAAAAAAACATTATCGTTGATTAAATTCTTTGTCCAGGTAAATCAAGCCAGGTGAGATAAAAGATTACGTAATCAAAACAAAAATTCTATAATCCGTTGATTGGCTTGTGACATGTAATAAAATTGTCATTGTAGTGTATTTTATGGATTATTGATTTTTGTTACGGTACACAGTGATTATAGATAATTTTACACAAGGAAATCTAGGCGCCAAAAAAACCACCAGAAGCCGATTTCAGTCGCCAGTCAAGAAAAAAAATCGCAAATTGCGACATTGGCGACCGACAGCGCGATCCCCGATGTACAATACATCATTTGTTCATGTTCCGTGTAAATGATGGACAAGACCACAGTGTATGAATTTTCATAAATAGAGAAAAATAGTGAAAATTTAGATGTTGGTCTATTACAACTTGTCTCTTACACATATGTTCCAGACCATACGCGTATTTGGACCGTATGCGTATTTTTTCAAAATACCTATACGGTTGGACCGTACGTGTACGGTCTGCCTAGTTTTAAGAGATCATCGAGGCTTCAAAAATATTTTACAGATCAACGTTATTCGAATCTAAAATATATTTAAAAAAAAGTTAATTATCGCAGTTGTACAATGTAGAAATAAGTCTAATTTAATCTATTACAAACTTACATGTCTTGAACATGTTCGTAATAAGTGAATTCTGCTCATTCGCAGTTAACAAAATAATTTGAAATTGAATAAAGTTTTTAAAGTAATCGCCAGTAAACAGAGTGTGGGAAGAAACATTTGAAGCATACCCAGTCAGCAAGCATACGTTGAACCAACGTCGGCATAAGGTTGGCATGGTTGGTGGGTTTTACGACGTTCGCCCAACGTCTGTTCAACAACGGTTGGGAGTATTTAGTTGGGCCAACGTTGATCCAACGGCAAAAATTGACGGCCGGTTGTTCATCTTATTGACCGTTGGAATACAACCTTAAGCCAATGGTTGTATTTACTTAGTTGGCCCAACGTTGGCATTTTGTCGAGTTGAAAAAATTAAGATAGCGTACGTATTTTTCCTGGCCGATCGAGACTAAAAAGAGCATAAATTCGATTTTATTATTATTATATAACAATTTTTTTTCTTTTAGATATCGTTTGTAAGATAGTCATATATGATTTCGCAATTCGCAATTACGTATCAATAACTGGCATTCTTCACTGACATATTTCCGTTCAGTGTGAATTTATTAAAGAATGCATACACATGAAGAGCTAGAGCGGCTGACCCATCCCTTCCACGTGTTTCTATCGTGATTCTGTATTTGTAATTTGAAACTTCCCGCGTCTGGTTTTCCCCACGCTGCACATCATCTAGAGTTGGTGCCATTTTATTTGAATAAGACAAAGAGATTATTTGTTCGAATATTCAGAGGAAAAGTAATGTAAGTATCTTTTCTTTTTCTTTGTTACTGTTCATTTGAATACTGTATTACCGCTTTTACGTATACATTGTAGTACACTGTAAACAAGGGTAAAACTTAATGCCCCCATCGCCTGACAGCGGGGCACAAAATATTACCACCGATCTATCCCTACTTTAAACCTGGATCTCTGATAGATTTCTCTTGAAATGCATATAATGCGGACACTGAACTCTGTACACCGAATTTGCACCTTTTTTCATAATTATGTTTAGAGAAGTAATCTTGAAAATGCCGAATTTGTTAGATTAATATAGGTGCTTTGTTTTCAGGGGGTTCAATGCGGGTGAATCAATGTTAAACCATTACAATTTGTATTTTACGTGTTTTTGTGCTTTAGAATGGATCGTGAAATTGGCAGGAAAATGCAAAGTGAAGCCTTTTTCCCCCCGAAATTTTAATTGCCGTAACCGTTACATGCATTAGTCGTTGCACAAAATCCCCCCTGTAAGTTCCTCTCAAGTGCACCGAGTGAAAGATACGATTTAGGCGTGTTTATACTTTCTGGCTGACATTATGTACAACTCCACACGCTACATCGAGTAGTTTTTTTTTCTTTTTATTAATATGTGAAATTTTGTTTTTGTCTTCCGTATATTATGTTTTCATGTTCTGTTAATTTGTTAATTGTCCACACACGTGCAGTGTATTATCTGATCAGACCCTGAATTTGACTCCCACGATAATACTTCTCAAATGTTTTCAGGTTATAAGAATATGTTATCTTACTCATGTTACTGTGGAAAATTTTGTTTCATGCAAATTATTGCTGTGGAGTTAATGTGGCGGAAAATCATAAAGTAGTTTGATTTATACTGACTTGGTTATATAATAATGGTCTGGCAATCTAATTTAAATAAATATCTAAATTGTATAAAGGTCGAACATGTGGTCAATTTTATCTTCACGTCATTGGTATCTAACAGTGTTCACCGAAATTTAATGTCATTCAAATACTTATTTGACCTTGCATGTTACTGTCAAAGTGATCATTAGGATTTGTAAAAATATGCATAAATAAAACGGTTCAGCAAAACATTTGATTTCAATTTATGTTTTCTGACTGACAGCTTTACAAACACTTGATATAAATGTTTAAATTGAATAAATTATAACAGTTGTGTTTAAACAGCAATATATATAAAAAAAAAAGGGGGGGAGGAAGTGGGTAGAGCTAATTTTAATTAGATTGTCGAGTTTGTTGACATTGTTCAACAAAAGATCCTGCTGCTCGAAATGGGTGACATTGTTAAACAAAAGATCCTGGTGCTCGAGATGGGTGACATTGTTAAACAAAAGATCCTGGTGCTCGAGATGGGTGACATGGTTAATCAAAAGATCCTGGTGCTCGAGATTGGTGACATTGTTAAACAAAAGATCCTAGTATTCATGATTTTTTAAATTGCTAATCAAAAGATCCTGGTGATTTATTTGGTAGACATGATGAAAAACTATGGATTCCTGAGATTTCATGAAAGACGATCATTCCATTATTTACTGTAAAGTTCTGATACTTTTTGCTCGTGTGAACTTTATCAAAATTTAGGGCTATGATAATAATTAGAGATACTATCTTGTATTTTGTTTTTAGAATTTGTATGTGAATTGAGAACTTGTTTTCTTTCCTTTAAACAGATTGGTGGTGTTGACAGTGTTCAATTGTAGCATGTGTACGCTCTTCTGCAAAATAAAGACACTTCGTAAGAGGAATGTAACATGCAATGTAGTTTACACGAGTGTTATGCATCATATATGAACAGTTAAAATTCTTGACAATGATGAACATGACATTGGCTTTCAAGCTGAAGAGGACTTCGAGATGGCGGATGAGAATGATTAACGTATAAAAATTAAGGATACTCAATTTATTCTTAGACAAGGTTCAGTTTTACACAGTCGCTAAAACGTTTGTGTAGGACAGATCAGAACAGAAAGTAACGAATCGCGTACTTGATGGAGATCTCATTTAAATAATATTAACGAAAGTTTACAATCTAAAGTTTTTGATATGCTGAAATTTGTGTACATAAAATAAAATGGTGTAAAAAGAAGTTTTGTTTCACTGGAATACCTACAGATTATAACTGATTCCATAACCAGTACAAGCTGTAATGTCAAGAAAAATCAATAAGGTTATATAGTAATATTTCAACAATGTCTTTTGGAGACTTCTTGTCACACTGAACCAGAACAAATTAATTTTTTGTCTTATATGGAACTGAAGGGGTGACAAAGGAATATGGGATCATGTTCGTTAAATGCTGGCTTTTTAATATTATACGAAGGTGTAGGTCTGCATCGTTTCTGAAAAAAAGGAGTCTTGACATACGGTCTACAAAGTGGAGTTAAATCCAACACAATCTTTGAATGCAAAACATATAAAAAGTAATAAAAAAAGATTCCAAACCAAACCAGTATGTTTTACATTTTCCTTTATTTTTATTCCTAAGACATACAGGACACTAGATATAAATGCCAGTGATTTGTCTTTATGGACAAAAACAGTGATTCGGTAATATTTGCTTGCTTTAACCTTTTGTTGGTTTACAAGTTGCATAGTTTTTACCATCCCAGTTATTATAATAAGTAGTTGGGAAGCGTTGGATCAACGTTGGCAAGTGGTCAGTTGGTGTTGAATTAATGTCGGTATTTCGTTGGTCGATCATTGGATCTAGGACAAATAATACCTTACCCAACGTTGGGATATGGTTGCCTGAGGTCGTCAATATGTCGTTTAGGGGTTGGCACATGGTCGTTAATATTTTTACCTGACGTTGACCCAACGTTGGGCCAACCGTTGGCTACAACGTCGCCCCGATGAGCAAGATGACGATGGTCCAACGTTGGCCTCTGACGTTGGGCCAACAACGCGCGCAACGAAATGCCAACGTAGGTTTGCTATCTGGGTATTTAGGTCGAATACATGTTTGACACAGACGGAGACTTACAGACTGGAACTGAGACCGACTCACAGACAGAAATTGAGACTGACTCACAGACAGAAACCGAGACTAACTCGCAGACAGAAATCGAGACGGATTCACATACCGATGAACAGACATGTTCACAGACACGAACTGTGACTGACGCACAAATTGAGACTAGCAGTGCCCGTGGGGATTCGATGGTCGACTTAAACTGCTCAGACTACCGTGTTTTCCGTTATGGCTGACGTACATGTACAACCGACCCGAAAACGAAGACGAACTGAAACGACGGTAATATCTACTGAGACTTACGATGTTACAGATTACAGACATATACAGGATGAACTCATGGCAGTTGATGACTTTATGGTACTGACCGACATTATAGTTGACCCTACTGACAACAGAAACTGTACCGTAAAAACAGACGACGGACAAATTACAACTCACGACAGGATAAGATAGATGTTGGACAGAAATTATAAAAAATCTGTTGAAAATACGATGAGAAAATATAAGAAAGT
>MJUT01051655.1:387969-398335 GCA_002080005.1 Gigantidas platifrons
TGAAAATCCAGAAATAATGGGCAATCTGGAAAATGTATGTGATAAGCATTATTCGATATGAATCAACACGCCATTAAATACATCAACGCGCCATATATATTCGCAGGAGAGAAAAAAACAAATCTTTTCTTTCCCGAAAAATTTGAAAAATTGCGCGCGAACAAACGTCAACCAAAAAATGTTTCCTGTCCCCAAGCGCCTGTGGGAAAAACAGTGGGATCGTGGCGACTTCTGACAACACTGTAATAAATTATATTGTGTTTCATATACCTGAATAATATCTTCAAGATCTTTGGTCACCGGGAACTAGTTGTATTCGTCGAGAATATTGATCGAGCACATTTCTTGACTTAAGTTCACATTCTTGAGCTCGAGGGTGACTGCGCATGTCAGGCGCTACCGGATGTTTCATCCCATAACCAAAACGGACTATTACCAAAACGGACCATAACAAAAACGGACTATTGAAATAAAACATGTAAATTTCTTGAATAAATATGATAATTATATGTATTAATTTGCTTAGTGTGTTTTAATTATAAGCATATGTTCGTTTGCACATAAATTTGCCAAAAAAAACCAAAAGTATTGCAAGCATATTTTTAGTTACATTGTTAAATAAATGTAGATTGTTATTGATAAATAAAATTTCTGTACCGCCACTTTGTTCAATTTAATTTGTTCATTATACATCCATAATAAAATAAACATTTACATTATACAATGTATATATGATGACATGGACGAAACAGTTTTAATTCCGGAATATTTGTAATACTTAAAAAAATGTGAACCTTGAATTACAGGTCACCTTTATTAAGCAGCCAGTTTTTGCCGGCCCTTAAGTGGCTGCTTAAATCAAGTTTGACTGTACATGTAATTTGTTCACGCCATGATATAGCTGATAATTTGCACATTTGGCGTTAGAAGAGTTTGAAGAACAACCACTCACCCACTCTACATTAACGGCAATTAATCTAAAGGATTGATTGATTGATTGCTATTTAATGTCCAGCCAGCGATTTTCCAGCTATATTCAGAAAATTTAAACGCCACGAGACTCGAAATAAGGAAAGGTGATGGGTAGGGACGGATAATTTAGCCAGTGCAACAGGCTGTTACACTGGGTTCTTTAACGTGGGAAGAGGGTAGCAATCTCTCAACACAGGACCTCGGTTTTATTTACGTCTCATCTGAAGGACGGTTGGTTGTGAATTTATACACCCAGCACAACCGACGGACGCCCCTTCATGCCGAAGAAGCTATCTGTCTCATTTCTATACCCTGGGGAATCTAAAGGATAAGTCAATATATTGGGGAAGTACTTTTCTTCGTGAGTATCAATTTTCGTGATTTTGTTAAAATATTACAAATTCATGGATTCGTAAATTCGTGGATTTTGTGTTTGTACCCAAAATAAAATTCGAAAACCACAAAAATTGGTACCCAAAGAATATATATGATTTCACAGTATACATTGACTTGGATGATCGTTACGGAATATCTGTATCACCAATGACAACGGGTATCTTCCGTTTACCGTTATTACAATCTCTTCCTCTCCTTGTTTAGATCATGACTTATCAATGGGTTTGTATACATAGCAAGAGTAATAAGAGGGGTTTCACTGGAGGAGCAGGAGCAGAAGCGGAAATCTACCCTTCCGGAGCACCCAAGATCACCTCGGTAGTTCATGGGGTTCGTGTTGCTCAATGTTTTGGTTTATGTGTAGTGTGTTTTAAATTATTTTTGTTCTCCCCCTTTGACCACTGTATTGTCTCCCCTTTCCTTCTGTTTATCGTTTCAGTATCTTCAAACTGTTACATTAGTAGGACGTTAGTTCAACTATCTATATGTTGCCTCTTCTGTACATGTAAAAGATCGGATTAACCATGAGCAGTGACAGGTTACGACACTCCTCCCTCCACTTCACTCTTAGCAGCGTTAGCCGGATTTTCATGGTCACATGGTGACAGCTTTAATTGAAAGCAGACAACGTTAGCAACAACCAATAGGAATGCATGCTACAAACATAATTGTATGCTTTATGTGTCATGAAATATAGGCCATGGGCTGAGATAACCTACCGTGCACCCCCCCCCACCTCCCACCTTCAAACCCCACTAATTTTTGTTGGTCCTTTGTTATGTTCTTTTGAAGAAAAAACATGTTAACATTGAATATTTTGGGATCAACTTACATTTTTGAGCCCTTTTTAACATCCTTTCGAAAATTTTTCCGGATTTTCAGATTTTTTCATTCTTCACTGTTGCTGAGGTCTTGTAGCTTATAAACAACTATTAGGATATAAAAACTGGGGTTTGCTGGATAACTGATTATATTATCGTTCAAATGAATACAAGTTATTAATATTTTATGAAGTTCATTAATCGTTTTTATAATGAATTTATTAAAACTATTGCATTTACGGAATATTAAACCCATTACATCATCAAAAAACATGTTTTGAAGTGTAGATTGCAGAAAAATGGAATATTATGATTTTTGTCGATGTTAGCTCTATTCAGCCCAAAGCGTGTAATATCTTTTTTCATAATATAAATTGACAACCACATTATACACCTGTCGTGTGAAGTTATGTTATGGAGACATCTTAAAATAAAATTTGTTCTAGTACCACCCTGTATAGGGCTTCTAGTGGCAAAATATCATCAGTATTAGTCCGTGGGCTAGCATAACCCCCCGTACACCCCCACCTTCCATGTTAGCATATTGTTTTAAGTCCTCCTATATATCCTCTTGAAGAAAAAAACATGTTAGCATTGAACATTTTTGGACGAACTTGCCGTTTTAGTTTAATATTTACACCCTGTCGCAGCTTTTTGAGGATTTTTGATTTTTTTCAATTTTTGTCTTTGCGAGCATTAAATGTATACTAAACAGTCTTAAAAGTATATCAATATGTTATCAAATGAAAGCTTATAGTATTAACGTTCAATTGAATACAAGATATATACACTTTGTGGCTATAAAATTTTGTCAGACGTGAAAAACCTACTCCTCCCCCTTCCTGAAATGACAAAAAAGACATTTTTCCCTTAAAAGTTGAGATAAAAAAAATATTTCGTACTAAACTGCGATCTTTTTTATACTAAACCAAACAAATTTTGCAGATTTTCACAGGATTCTGCTTATATCTTAATTTTACTAATAAAATAAAGGATACCGCATCATAATGACGGTTGAGTTTTGTATCTGGGTACTATAACAATGTAAAAAGGGAATAATTATGTTCCTTCTACCTACTGATTTCATTCCACGACAACTCGCCGACGTTTTAGTCGAGGAAAATATTGCAGGTTTGACAGAAAGCGATGAAAGTGATGATGAATTTGACGATGTTTTATACTCGTTGATTGATCATGATGAAGAGGAAGACTAATGAGAACTGTTTCGCCAATTTTCAACACTGTTTGGCCATTTGCAATACTCATTGCTTAGGCCATTTGTTGAAGAATGAAACTGAAATATGGAAATATTGAGTATATCATGTATATTTGTCCCATGCAGTTTTCAAGTAGGGGAAGGGGTGGAATTTGGCTAAAATGGGCATCATAATATGCATATATGAGGGTTAATGTTTTTTTTTAAATAAATGCTAATACATTCAGCATTCAGATAAAACTATATTGATTGGACAAAAATTCCCATAAAGCAGCTTAACCTGGCCAATAAGGAATATTCTGTAGACATTCTGAAAATCAGAAATTACCCATTTTTCATGTTTTCTGACATTGTTAGAATTTAAACCCTCTTAGATGATGTTCATATGATTTATTTAAATAAAGAATTGAAAAATCTTACAGGGCAAATAAAAATTTCACTCTGCCCGACCATGTTTCTAAGGAAATAAACCGAGTTTCATCAAATTTTACGTGTTTTTTTTTAGGGTGGAAGGGCTAATATTTTCCTATTGTTTTATTAATCAGTAGGTAGAAGGAACATAAGTATTCCCTTTTTACATTGTTATAGTACCCAGATACAAAAATCATCCGTCATTATGATGAGGTATCCTTTATTTTATTAGTAAACTTAAGATATATGCAGAATCCTGTGAAAATCTGCAAAATTGAAAATATCATATTTTTCAAATATTTTGACCACACAAATCACTTCATAAAGGATTACTAGTGCTTGATTTATTAAATGTGATATATTTGTTTGGCTTAGTATAAAAAAGATTGCAGTTTAGTACGAAATATTTTTGCATCTAAACTTTTAAGGGAAAAAATGTGTTTTTTTGTCATTTCAGGAAGGGGGATGGGTAGGTTTTTCACGTCTGACAAAACATGATAGCCACAAAGTGCATATATCTTGTATTCAATTGAAAGTTAATACTATAAGCTTTCATTTGATACAATATTGATATACTTTCAAGACTGTTTAGTATACATTTGATGCTCGCAAAGACAATTTTTTTTTAAAAAATCACAAATCCTCAAAAAACTGCGACAGGGTGTAAATATTAGCCTCAAACGGCAAGTTCGTCCCAAAATTTTCAATGCTAACATGTTTTTTCTTCAAGAGGATATATAGGAGGACTTAAAACAATATGTTAACATGGAAGGTGAGGGTATACGGGGGGTTATGCTAGCCCACGGACTAATACTGATGAGAAAATATTATGTGATTTTCGGCAGGGTAAGGGGTAATATTTTGCCGCTAGAAGCCCTATACAGGGTGATACTAGAGCAAATTTTATTTTAAAATGTCTCTATAACACAGCTTCACACGACAGATGTATAATTTGGTTGTCAATTTATATTATGAAAAAGATATTACACGCTTTGGGCTGAATAGAGCTAAAATCGGCAAAAATCATAATATTCTATTTTTTTGCAATTTACTCTACAAAACATGTTTTTTGATGATGTAATGGATTTAATATTCCGTAAATGCAATAGTTTTAATAAATTCATTATAAAAATATCATTAAAGTTGTGTAATATTTTGTCTATTGAAAACAAAAGGCGAAAAATCTCGTTTTTACGCAATTTTATCAGAGGTAGGGATGGATTTTTTGCCTCCTACGATTACTGAACTTCATAAAATATTAATAACTTGTATTCATTTGAACGATAATATAATCAGCTATCCACTAAACACCAATTTTTATATTCTAATAGTTGTGCATAAGCTACAAGACCTCAGCAATAGTGAAGAATAAAAAAATCTAAAAATAGGGCAAAATTGTTGAAAGGATATAAAAAAGGGCTCAAAAATGTAAGTTGAACCCAAAATATTCAATGTTAACATGTTTTTTTTCAAGAGGATATATAGCAGGACTTAAAAAAATATGTTAACATGGAAGGTGGGGAGGGGGGTGCACGGGGGAGGGGGAGGGGGGTTATGCTAGCCCACGGACTAATACGAATCAGAAAAGAAGCACGTGAAGTTAAGACTAGCCATGCCAATGTTTTCAAGACAGATGAATTAAGAATTTTACATTATATTGATTTAAAGTATTATATTGATGGTCATTTTAATATTACAACGAGACCGTCGTGGACGTGATCGTATGATAGTTGGATTTACAACTACTTGTGCAATCAGTGTCTATCATCACTAACGTTATGAGTTCGAATCCCGTTCGTGGCGAGGTGTACTCGATACAACGTTATGTGATGAAGTTTGTAAATGACTTGCGGTCGGTCGGTAGTTTTCTCTAGGTATTCCTGTTTCTTCCACTAATAAAATTAACCGCCACGATATAACTGAAGTATTGTTGAAAGTGGCGTTAAACACCATACCATAATCCCTTATGTTAAAAACGAAATACATAAGGATAAGAATATACATTTCCGTATTTCTCAAAGATGTTTGTTTCAAAGCGCTGTCTTCCTTGCCTGATTGACAGAGCTTCAGAGATTTTTAAGAAAAAAGTAATTGTACACATTTGGAAAGACGACAAACAACTCATTATTCCTTTCATGTTTTTAAATGAACGAAAGATTTACTTAAGGTTGATTTGAAGTCAACATTAAATGTCCCTTTTTATCTTATTACTATATAATTACAGCAATTTATTTCGCATTACGTTCCATTATCCAAAACTGTAGACTTTACAAAGAGTGAAGAAAGTGTTTCTATAAATTAAATCAAATGCTTCGTTACCACCAGGTTTATCTTCAAGAACTATTTTTGTGTTTACAATAGATAATTAATTTGGGCTGAAACTTCTTTCATTTTTATTTGATTGTTGGTGGCAGCGAGCTTTGTCTTTTGAAGTTATGCACTATGACTTTTAATAAATTGAGAGATACTTTTAAAATAAAATAATTGTGTTACGATAAAATCTCTCAAGTCAGATCAATTTTTGGTTTTTTAAGATTGGAATAGTTTGTTGACGCCGCCCCATGTACTATTATTGAAATATCAAACTATATTTAATCATTCATATGATAAATTGAGTTAGATATGAATTTTGCAAAGAATTTCAAATCACGCTTGATGGTAGATTATGGTCATAAACTCATCACAACAGACGATAAGTATACAAAATCATTAAAACTCAATGAATTTTGACATGATATAATTCCTCATCGCCATGGCAGACAAATCTATCAGATGAAATGCAGAAAAAAAAATAAGTCAGGAGATTTGAATGATAGGATAGTCAAGAAATAAAACCGCAACACAAACAAAGCAATCACACAGAAAATCAGCAACACGAATTGACATAGACGGGGAATATGAACTATGAATGTTTAAGGTTAGGCTATCATTGTATGGCAATGATACCATTTACACGGTAGTGGCAATGATACATGTACCTTATATGGGACTAGGTACATACATTAGTACGCAAACTCACTGAGCTACTCAGTGAGTCCCCCTAGAAGTCGTATAGCTGGTGTCGTCTCGATGAGAGGAAATGGGGTTTGGGTTATAATGAGGAAACCCTGAAAGTGGACCATAGTAATGTGCTTGAAGAGTGGCACGCGCCCTATACGTTAAAGACCTCTTTCTTTAGTAAATCTCGAAAATGAGTAGGCACATTCAAAAGGCTACATTTTCTTACTTATCCCACTCTCTAAGCTTTATGAAATAGTTATCAATCTTTTATATGGAATCTAAGATTTAAGAAGCATAGCTTAATTAGCATGTACCTATCACTATGGATAAGAATATTGTGGTATGCTTGTCGTGATTCAAGTGATTCAATTTTCAATAGATTATGAGGTAAAAGTGGTTTCGATCCCATGTCGATAATGTTACTGCTTCTGTGCTATTAGGCACACATCAGATAAACACAAAAAGGTGGCAGGTTAAATCGATCAATGAACACCCAACCTCCCCCTATTGATAACTGGATCTCCATCGGCAATGCATATATAAACAAGCAATACAATAACCTGGGCATATTCGCTTCCACTCAAAAAGACCACATACTATCACAAAGATTAAAAGAACAAAGAGATGGACAGAGCAATATCAGGGCCAATGACTCTTTGTAGTTAACTGACTACTAGCTATGTTGGTTATTAGAGACAACTACCTTTTGGACAAAAAAGCAAACTGATATTCCTGACAGATTTAATGTCAATTAGTCATAAACATCATCCAAATACAAAATAATGGTCCTCATGGGAGACCAGAATGAGTAGTCCATGTTCGAATCCAATATAAAATAGTTATATAATATATAATGTAATATAAAATGTTCTAAATTAATTGCTAGTTGGTGATACTACTTGTACCAGCACACTATCTATTTTTTGTCTTCAGCAAATTAAGCCTGTCTCTAAGAGTGAACTATACATAGTTGTTATTGTCGTTCTGAATAGGAGTTTACAAATTTAAATGTAGTCGTAGTTTGACATTTTGCCTTTTTGACAGACCTTGCACCTTTTTATAGGGGGTTATGGCTATGGTGTTCAACGCCACTTTCAACAACATTTCAGCTTTAACGTGGCGGACACCTTTTTTAAATAATGGGACTTGATAATATTTTTATCTTAATAAATAGAAAATATACAATATAAACGCACTACATTTTAGATTTGATTTTTGATTTTTGGTGTTTTAACGCCACTTTCAACAATATTTCAGCTATATCATGGCGACCAGTTTTAGTGGTGGAGGAAGCCGGAGTACCCGGAGAGAACCACCGACCATGAGCAAGCAACTGGTAAACTTTATCACTTGCGGCTGCGAGTCGAGTGCACCCTTTTTTGTAATTTACAAAGCCGGGCGCGAACCCACGCCGTATTGGTGATAGGTTTGTATGAGTTGTTAGATCCAACGACCTAACTCATTGAGCCACCCGGGCCTACATTTTAGAAGATACATATTATTCCACAACCTCCATCATTTTGGTGTTAATAAACCTAGCTTAACTGCGCCATTTCATTTTATTGGAGGGTCTGTACCTAGTATGGAGAGTGATAGTTCATGTACATATGTGTTAGGAGTATCGATTTTGTCTCTTTCTGCAATCTTCCAATTAGAGTTTGGAACACTTCCGACAGTGTGGTATTTTTGTGTTTCAGTTTAAATGAATGGAATGAAAACAACCATGAAAGAAACGCATTTATAGTATATACAATACAAATAACATGACTCGTCAATTATCATACACGATCAGTGACTTTTCAACACTTAAACTGACAAATAAGTTAGTGTCTATCTGATATTTCGTTGCAGGATTTGTTTATACTATAAACAGGCTGTCAGATTGCCCTTACTTTAAATTATATACTTTTGGGATGTAAAAATGGAAGACATTAATATTGATATATAGGACATGGGTTGTACATTAAGCTGAGTGATTGTTTTCACTTCCTCTTTTGAGCTTATGTTCTGCTAGATCAAGGCGAGGACATAACTAACTTTCGATTATATGATGGTGATATATGTTTGCACTAGAACAAAACGGTGCTAGGTGAGGGAAATGTCAGTCCACAGGCAGCCATGACGTACCACGAGGTCATATTAACCTGACTTCTAATCAACAAGTGTTTGCTCTTCTTCTATACTGATGCGCACTAAGTAGAGTAGAATCATTTACCATTTTTAATCATAGGTTTAGCACGACCGAGAATCACAACCTCGATCTCCCACACTGAAGTCGAACAAGATAACAGTTGTATCACCGTAAAGATGATAAGAACTAGTCACTTTGAGACAGTTATTTGTCTATTTGAAAGAAAATGTTATCCGGAATTATGGTCAGAAATGATATTGTGGAGAACTGGTGACAGTTTCCTATTTTCTAGTAAACGAATATACTTTGGCTATTTATCGAAATAGGTATATCATTCATGTTGACAAAATGCAATAAGTATTGTAATTGTTCTTATCGTGTCAAACAATATTTGTACGTTTATTGGTAATTTATTGTTCGCAAGTGTTAAATCACTTTTTGCTATTTTGCTATTGTCATAGAGAAGCAGTACATCTCAAAGCCACCGATTCGACAATTAATTCCACACCTGTGGGACAGGAACTGCTTACCCTTCCGGAGCACGGAGCTTACCCCGGTTTTAATGGGGTTCGTGTTGCAATAGCTGTAATTTCCTGTCTAATGTTTTGTAGATCGCTTTTTGTTCATTGTCTTTTTTCGCTTTGGTTATTGTATATTATTGTATATGATGTCGTTCTTCGAATTACTGAGTCTGATTATCACATTGATATATATCTTCAAACTAAAAAGTCGTTGATGGACTGTCTTCATTGGTGTACATGAGAGGTGTAATACATAGCTAAATAACTAGACGGGCCCGGGTGGCTCAATGAGTTAGGTAGTTGGATTATTTAACAACTCATACAAGACTATCACCAATACGGCGTGGGTTCGCGCCCGGCTTTGTAAATTACAAAAAAGAGTGCAGTCGACTCGCAGCTGCAAGTGATAAAGTTTACCAGTTGCTGGCTCATGGTCGGTGGTTCTTTCCGGCTACACCGGCTTCTTCCACCACTAAAACTGGTCGCCATGATATAGCTGAAATATTGCTGAAGGGTGGCGATAAACACCAAAAATCAAATCAAATTAAATAACTAGATATGTTAGGCAGTATATGGTCCCTTTCATTTCATCAAACATTATCACGGGGTTCATGTCTTTTTTATTTGTATTTATTTACATATGCTGTTGTCCATCACTGTTTCTACATCAGATGATGGTCCTGTTGTTTCCCAGTATCACTACCGTGGCCACCAGCGGGGCGGACACTACGTACCTTTATATCGTATATAATGTCACTACCGGTGCCACCAGAGGAACAGCCACTACGTACCTTTATATCGTATATAATGTCACTACGTACCTTTATATCGTGTATAATGTCACTACCTGTGCCATCAGAGGGGCAGACACTACGTACCTTTATATCGTATATAATGT
>MJUT01051655.1:398760-430463 GCA_002080005.1 Gigantidas platifrons
GTACCTTTATATCGTATATAATGTCACTACGTACCTTTATATCGTATATAATGTCACTACCTGTGCCACCAGAGGGGTAGACACTACGTACCTTTATATCGTATATAATGTCACTACCTGTGCCACCAGAGGGGCAGACACTACGTTCCTTTATATCGTATATAATGTCACTACCGGTGCCACCAGAGGGGCAGACACTACGTACCTTTATATCGTATATAATGTCACTACCGGTGCCACCAGAGGAACAGCCACTACGTACCTTTATATCGTATATTCTGTGTTTCTTCGATTTACGGCGTCTGGTTACCAGTTTCGTATATGCAATATTTTCTTAGTACTAACAAGTCAACATTATATTAAAAATATTTTTATATGACAACAATAAATAAATAAATTACAAAAAAATAATCGAAAACTTCTTAATTAGTGCATTGGTACTCTACGGTTATCACATTTTGACAACCAAGATTTCAGTTGCCATGACTATATTCATTTCATCTTGACATCTCAATGGCTCTAACAATAAAACAAGACGCATCATGTCTCTTAGAATGTTCATCATTGATATTTAACGTTGAATGGCCACATATATATTGTAGTGCCATTGCCTTTCGCTTGTCTGTCAATTTGTATAGAATACAAATTAAGGAATGTAAATTTTAAACTAGACCATCTGATAGTTATTTCATGTTTACGTTGTAATGATTAATTGTGCACATTGCTTAAACTTAAGCTTGATTACAAATGGCACAAATATTTCATATGATAATGGATGTGCTTTGTATTATTTCAATCTTTACAAATGTCGGCAATTTTAATAAATGTTAGAGAATACCGACGAGTGTATCAAAACGGGACAACACAGAGAACCTTCCAACATAGGGTAGACAGCACGAAGAATAACAAACAAACAAAAATACAACACAATATTTATTGGACACCACTATAAAACATATAACGTAAATAAGACATGAGCCCTCCTACACACAACTATAAGTATAGACTGAAAAGTATTGACTATATGTGATCTGAACACCTTTTCCATGAGTTGAGTAATTGCAGTTTTACAAAGCATATTTACAATCAAATAGGTTTTCAAGATTTAGCTTTTAAGAGTATACAGAGAAAAAAATGTGAAAATGATATAGCTGAACATTCATTGACAATTTTTGAATCTGGGTGTGTTCTTGCGAATAAAACCCAACACGACTTGCTTAAACTGTTGTTTATCTGTATATGAAGCACGATTATTGTGCCAAGCAAAGCGCAGATAACTCATAGACATAATAACAACTGAGATCAAATGCACAACATACCATAGCACTATAGAATAAGTGATTGTTGCTTAATGCCAACGCTACAATTGTTCAAATATATCATGGCGAGAACAAGCTAATTTTCATTGAGATGATGATGAGGTCCGCTTTGTACTAGACCAATACGCTTAGTTGCAATTTTATAGTACTAGGTCACTGAAACAACAGCCCGTGGGTAGACATGGACACATTAGCCTGATTCCGATCCAACCCGTCTTTGCTCTTTCTCCTTAATTGATTTGATTTTTTGTGCTTAACGTCACTTTCAGCAATATTTCAGGTATATCATGGCGACCAGTTTTAGTGGTGGAAGAAGCCGGAGTATCCGGAGAGAACCACCGACCATGGGCAAGTAACTGGTAACCTTTATCACTTGCGGCTCCTTAATGATGGATGCATAGCGCAGAAGCAACACATACCAATTGCATAGTAGTTGGTTTGACCCGACCGGGGCTCGAACCCACGAACTACCGTACTAGAGGCGAGCACGCTAACCACCACACCACTGATGTGGTTAGCATAATTCTGTTCAATAAATGAAATCGGAAATGAAATAACAAGCGCATAATACAAATAACAAAAACGTAGATGTCATATTTTGTGTGAACGATGCGTTTTTCTTTGTTTTTTTTTTTATAATTTGCATTAGGTACGCTCAAAAACATAACCGTATCGGAGTATAATCTGAAAGAACAGTAAAGGAACGAACTTATGAACTTTAAATATCAATATAAGAAGAGTTTTAGATATCAAAGGGGTAATCAGAATCCGTAAATGGAAGACGGACAAGACAACACAATGGCCAAACAAATACCACCCGGTGTGGGTGTTTATTAGGAACAGAAACCTGGTACGTTCACTAATGTCCTTGTGATATTGTATGTGTCCCGCTTATTACTCTATTACATGTTTGATTGTGGTATATTCTGCAAACTGTGAACATAATATAATCATAATATACTATAATACAAGACAAGGAAATAAACGCCACGGTTAGGTTTGATAATGGCAGCATGTTAAATGTAAGTATAATATATACGTTTGAAATTTGAGAGTATGATTTAATACTTGTTTAAGAGGTATGTAGGTATGTATACAGACAATGGCAAATCATACTGAGAAAAAAGGGGCATATATGATAGAAATTTGATATTTTGATTTCAACAGCAAAATGGAAAGCTGTGTCTACATCTTTAGGAGTTGTAATGGGTATTGTTAAAATGTTCGTAATAACAATTCTATAAGATTGAACTGTGTTCATGGCACTGAGATTTAACTGTGTTCATGGAATTGAGATTGAACTGTGTTCATGGCATTGAGATTGAACTGTGTTCATGGCATTGAGATTGAACTGTTTTCATGGGGCATTGTCATTATCTGTAGGTTAAATGACGTTGACCGGTGACTGACTGATGTTTCTTATTGTAATCCGCATGACAAATTCTTAGGTCTAATTCAGTTTCCCTGTTAAAACTTCCTTATGGGAAGAAGAAATTCAATATTACAGTAGTGACTGTTGTACATCCACACCTATTATAGGGATTTATATTGTCTTGATTCCCAACCCTTGCATGTACGCTGATCCCATCTGTGATGCAATATTGTACACCGAACATTAGGCTATGACAATTTATAGTTTACAGTGAGCCTATCACGAGTGATTTAATATAAATATGATATTTAGGTCAATCTTACCTACAATTGTTCGAGAAAACTGCATTGTTAGCCTTAACAAGATATTGTAAAAGGACACACAGTGTTCAATTGTCTACTCCCGGGAAACGGACAAAAGAAACAATCCGTGATTGACCAATGGAACAAGAACATCGACACGTTCATCAGTATTTTATGTAGCCCATCAATTATTTCTTGAAGACAATCAAGTTAGTTGACGTATAAACATATAATGAATGGTAATGGGTAACATAATGGTGTAGATATTTATCTACAATGATTTTGTCTGCACTTTCGTCAAAAGGTGAAATCGTCATTAAGAGTATGCAAATTATTGGGACTATGGTATGCGTATGCGAGTACTTTAAGTGCTAATTGGTACAACATCAATCATTTTTTTTCAGGAATGTGGTATTTGAAAGGCGACTTGATTTTTTTTGTTCTGCAATCGTTTGATTTTGAGTGGTAATATAGAAATCAAATAAGCGTTATTGTTATTTTAGCAATAAAGCGTTGATGGTACTTGATTTACGTACAACAAACGAGAAGAAAAAGAAACAGTATAAAAGCGGATGTCTTAGAGGACACTCCTGCACGACGCTTGTTTCTGCTATTTTCGGTAAAATTTAGCTGTTGTTTTCGACGATTTGTATTTACATTGTTGCTAAAAAATAAAATATATTTGTACTCGCTGCGAAACTGAGCAGAAAGATTCAAAATGGCTTGTATTTCTATCTGTTTCTAGAGTTTGTACATACAAATGTTATATTTTCGGACAATGTACATTTTTCATATATTGTGTACTTATTTCCACCTCTATGCAGAAACTGTTTGTTTGCAGTAAAATTGTTTATATAAGTCGTTTATTTCGAAGATGATTTTCAATTTTAGCATTATAAAGCAATTCCAATGAATAAAGGTAATGTATGTAATATATAAACATATTAAACAAATTATGAAAATATTTTCAGATGTAGTGACAAGAGTGGTAGAGCTTTATCTATCTTCGGCCTTCAATTTTCAAAAGAAAAAGGATTCCCTTGTATCTAAAATACACCAACTAATACATTAAATGGATGAATCTAATGCAGAACGGAATATTTGAGAATCCTGTTTGAAATAGCAAGTTTGTTATTTTTGTATCTATTTTTTTTTCTTTAACCTTAGGTGCACATGTATTCAGGTGATATCGAGAACATCTGAAGACAAAACAACACAAGTCGTGAATTTACATCATACGCGCAAAATAATTTCATGAAAGATTAAAACATATTCACTTTTCTTTGAATGCAAATTATGTAATATAACAACACGGATTAATTTACAAAATTATGATAGATTATTTATCCATTAATTGTGCACATTTTATATTAAATGCACCAGATTAACAGAAAATAAATTGTTGAGCTAATTTTTAATCATACATTTCTCCAATTGCAATATTGAAAATGTACGAAAATTTCAACGCATACTATTAACATTAACTGGATCTTTTAGAAGGACAAACAGTTTTCCATTTCCTACACAGAGGACACGAACAAAAGAAACAATGTGTGATTGACCAATGGAACAAGAACATCGACACGTTCATCAGCTTTATATGTAACACATCCATCATTTATTGAAGACAATCAAGTTAGCTGACGTATAAATATATATAATGAATGGTAAAAAGGTGCCTTTAAAGTTTGTGGGCGGAGCTTATCAGCAAACATCTCCGTTGATATGAACAGCATATTTATGATTCTGTATGTCACATGACCAACGTGACCAAGGTCACATACCTCAGAAATTTGAAGTGATTTTTATAGATTTTAGACTGATGAAGAATATTATTTTTAATAAGACAAAGTTTCGTAGGGAGGAACACTAGTGACCATGCCTGTCACATATTTTGCACCAAAAGTAACTATGAATCTGTGTATCATTGATTTTTCCTGCTCCGGAGGACCGTGGCCAAAATAATGAAGAAACTGAATGTTTGCTCCGCCCACAGCTATTTATACCCACGCTCCCGCTTTAAAGTCACATTATGGTGTAGATATTTCTTCGTCTACAGGGAATTTGTCAAAAGTTGAAATAGACATTAATAGTATACAAATTAATAAAAATATTGTGATATATTTTGCGACCATACTAAGCGTACAACCAATTTTAAAATGTATGCATGCATTTTAATTGTTATTTGGTATGACGTTTATTGCAATCTGTTTTGTCACAAAAATGTGATATTTGAAAGGCGACACTCATTTTTTCCAACAATCATGTGATTTTTGAATAAATAAATAGGTCAACAAAACTTCTGTGGTATTATAGTTATGGATATAATAGAGTCTTCCTGACACTTGATTCACGTAGAACGAACGAGAAGAAAAAGAAAAAACCATAAACGCGGACGTGATAGGGGACACTGATAGAATGACACTTGTTTCTGCAATTTTCGATACAATTTGCGTGTTGTTTTCGACTATTTGTATTTACATTGTCGGCAATAATAAAATGTAGCTGTACTCGTTGCGAAACAGTGCAGAAAATGGCTCGTAATTCTATTTGTTTCTAGAGTTTGTAAATACAAATGTTATATTTTCGGAAAATATATACTTTCATATATTCTATACATTATGTACTTATGTCCACCTCTATGAAGAAGCTGTTTATTTGTAGTATTTATTTATATAAAACATTTATTTCGAAGCAGATTTGCAATTTTAGTATTATAGACAATTACAATGAGCATAGTTAATGCATGTAATCTATAAACATATTAAACAAATTATGAATATATTTTCAGCTGTAGTGACGAGAGTGGTAGAGCTTTATCTATCTTCGGCTTTGAATTTTCAAAAGAAAAAGATTGCCTTGTATCTAAAATACATCAAGTAATACATTAAATGGATGAATCTAATGCAGAACGGAATATTTGAGAATCCTGTTTGAAATAGCAAGGCTTGCAGTTTGTTATTATTGTATCTATTTATTTTCTTTAACCTTAGGTGCACATGTATTCAGGTGATATCGAGAACATCTGAAGAGAAAACAACACAAGTCGTGAATTTACATCATACGCACAAAATAATTTCATGAAAGATTAAAACAAATTCACTTTTCTATGATTGCAAATTATGTAATATAACAACACCTATTAATTTACAAAATGGTGATAGATTATTTATGCATTAATTATGCACATTTTATATTAAATGCACCAGATTCACATAACAAGAAAAAAAAACAAAAAAACAAAATAAAGGAAATTGCTGAGCTAATTTTTAATTATACATTTCTCCAATTGCAATATTGAAAAGCTACCAAAATTTCAAAACATAATGTTAGCATTAACTGGATCTTTTAGAAGGACAACAGTTTCCCATTTTCTACACCGCGGACACGGACAAAAGAAACAATTTGTGATTGCCCAATGGAACAAGAACATCGACACGTTCATCAGCTTTATATGTAACACATTCATCATTTATTGAAGACAATCAAGTTAGTTGACGTATAAATATATATAATGAATGGTAAAAAGGTGCCTTTAAAATTTGTGGGCGGAGCTTATCAGCAAACATCTCCGTTGATATGAACAGCATTTTTATGATTCTGTATGTCACATGACCAACGTGACCAAGGTCAGATACCTCAGAAATTTGAAGTGATTTTTATAGGTTTTAGACTGATGAAGAATATTATTTTTAATAAGACTAAAAGTTTCGTAGGGAGGAACACTAGTGACCATGCCTGTCACATATTTTGCACCAAAAGTAACTATGAAACTGTGTATCATTGATTTTTCCTGCTCCAGAGGACCGTGGCCAAAATAATGAAGAAACTGAATGTTTGCTCCGCCCACAGCTATTTATACCCACGCTCCCGCTTTAAAGTCACATTATGGTGTAGATATTTCTTCGTCTACAGGGAATTTGTCAAAAGTTGAAATATACATTAATAGTATACAAATTAATAAAAATATTGTGATATATTTTGCGACCATACTAAGCGTACAACCAATTTTAAAATGTATGCATGCATTTTAATTGTTATTTGGTATGACGTTTATTGCAATCTGTTTTGTTCTTCAAAAATGTGATATTTGAAAGGCGACACTCATTTTTTCGAACAATCATGTGATTTTTGAATAAATAAATAGGTCAACTAAACTTCTGTGGTATTATAGTTATGGATATAATAGAGTCTCCCTGACACTTGATTCACCTAGAACGAACGAGAAGAAAAAGAAAAAACCATAAACGCGGACGTGATAGAGGACACTGATAGAATGACACTTGTTTCTGCAATTTTCGATACAATTTGCCTGTTGTTTTCGACTATTTGTATTTACATTGTCGGCAATAATAAAATGTAGCTGTACTCGTTGCGAAAGAGTGCAGAAAATGGCTCGTATTTCTATTTGTTTCTAGAGTTTGTAAATACAAATGTTATATTTTCGGAAAATATATACTTTCATATATTCTATACATTATGTACTTATGTCCACCTCTATGAAGAAGCTGTTTATTTGTAGTATTTATTTATATAAAACATTTATTTCGAAGCAGATTTGCAATTTTAGTATTATAGACAATTACAATGAGCATAGTTAATGCATGTAATCTATAAACATATTAAACAAATTATGAATATATTTTCAGCTGTAGTGACGAGAGTGGAAGAGCTTTATCTATCTTCGGCTTTGAATTTTCAAAAGAAAAAGATTGCCTTGTATCTAAAATACATCAACTAATACATTAAATGGATGAATCTAATGTAGAACGGAATATTTGAGAATCCTGTTTGAAATAGCAAGGCTTGCAGTTTGTTATTATTGAATCTATTTATTTTCTTTAACCTTAGGTGCACATGTATTCAGGTGATATCGAGAACATCTGAAGAGAAAACAACACAAGTCGTGAATTTACATCATACGCACAAAATAATTTCATGAAAGATTAAAACAAATTCACTTTTCTATGATTGCAAATTATGTAATATAACAACACCTATTAATTTACAAAATGGTGATAGATTATTTATGCATTAATTATGCACATTTTATATTAAATGCACCAGATTCACAAAAAAACAAAACAAAACAAAACAAAACAAAGCAAATTGCTGAGCTAATTTTTAATGATACATTTCAATTGCAATATTGAAAAGCTACCAACATTTCAAAACATAATGTTAGCATTAACTGGATCTTTTAGAAGGACAAACAGTTTCCCATTTTCTACACCACGGACACGGACAAAGGAAACAATTTGTGATTGCCCAATGGAACAAAAACATATATACGTTCATCAGCTTTATATATAACCCATCCATCATTTCTTGAAGACAATCAAGTTAGTTGACGTATAAATATATATAATGAATGGTTAAAGGTGACTTTAAAGTCACATTATGGTGTAGATATTTCTTCGTCTACAAGGAATTTGTCTACATTGTTGTCAAAAGGTAAAATAGATATTAAGAGTATACAAATTAATAAGCATATCGTGATATATTTAGGGACCATACTAAGCCTACAACTGAATATAACACATACGTTTGTATCTTGATTGTTAATTAGTATAACGCCAATATATGTTGTTTTTTTCTTCTTAAAAAATGTGCTATTTGAAAGGGGGCATTCATTTTTTGTCTTACAAATATGTGATTTGGAGTACTAATATATAAGTCAAATAAACTAAATCGTGATTTTAGCTATAAAAACAATAAAGCTTGTCTGGTACTTGATTCACGTGGAACAAACGAGAATAAAAATAAATGGAATAAACGCCGACGTGATAGAGGACACCACTTAGCGATGCTTGTTGCTGATATTTTCTGTAATATGTGGTTGTTGGTTTCGACTATTTGTATTAATATTCGCTTTAAAAAAATAATATGTATTTGTACTGCAAAACAGTGCAGAAAAGTTTGCAATGGCTTGCATTTCTATCTGTTTCTAGAGTTTGTACATACAAATGTTATATTTTCGGAAAACATGTACTTTCATATATTCTATACTAATTTCCACCTCTATGAAGAAGCTGTTTATTTGTAGTATTTGTTTATATAAGTCGTTTATTTCGAAGCAGATTTGCAATTTTAGTATAATAGGCAATTCCAATGAACATAATTAATGCATGTAATCTATAAACATATTAAGCAAATTATGAATATATTTTCAGCTGAAGTGACGAAAGTGGAAAAGCTTTATTTATCTTTGACCTTGTATTTACAAAGGAAAAAAGGATTGCCCTGTATCTAAAATACACCAATTAAAACATTTAATGGATTAGTCTAAAGTACAACGTAATAGTGTAGAATCCGGTTTGAAAAAGCAAGGCTTGCAGTTTGTTATTTTTATAATTATCTACAGTCAAACCTGCTCATGCGGTCACCTCTAATAAGCAGTCACCTATATTAAAAGGTCACATTTTTCTTGTCCTGTCATAACAAATTTAATATGAATTGAACTTCTTTTAAGAGGTCATCCATCTTATAAGGTCACTTTTTCTTTTTCCCAAAGGTGACCTCTTAATACAGGTTTGATTGCATTTATTTTTCGTACGTTTAGTGCACATGTATTGGTCTAAAATATAGAACACTAGGAGAAAAACCAAGACAAATCGGGAAATTACATCATACGCACAAAATATTTCCATGAACGATTTTGTTTGAATGCAAATTATGTAATGCATCGAAACCTGTCAATTTACCTAATGATGATAGATAATTTATCAATTTACTATGCATATTTACAATACAATTCACTAGCTTCACAAACACAAAGTGTGCGCTAATTTTTAATTATACATTTCTCCAATTGCAATATTGAAAAGCTACGAAAATTTCAAAACATAATGTTAGCATTAACTGGATCTTTTAGAAGGACAAATAGTTTTCCATTTTCTACACCGAGGACACGAACAAAAAAAACCAATTTATGATTGACCAATGGAACAAGAACATCGACACGTCCATCAGCTTTTTATGTTACCTATCCATCAATTATTGAAGATAATCAAGTTAGTTGACGTATAAACATATATAATCGCTCAATATTTTGATGGTTCAACGGAAAGTTTTCGGAGTTAACCCGACTGCTTCTTTTATTAGTTGTATAATTAACCTGATAATCAGCCAATCAAATTCCGTTTTTCGGACAACACCCATATTTACTTAATTTTGGACAAGAACGAAGTGGAATTCTAGGAAGAGGAAACTTTAGAAATTACCTCCACCTCCGCACCACCTCCTTGTTCATAGCTTTTTGTTTGCTTCCTCATTGGGTATAAGAAAGATAATAGTTTAACTTTTGTGGGGCGTTTTTTCTAGGCCCTACCTTTGCTCTGTATAGTATTTACATATCTAGTGCTAAAAATAGCGTTTTCGTAACCATTTTCTCACATCGGAAAATGATTGTGTAACTTGTAAAAGGACGCCACGAAACTATGTCCCCACTGAACAATTTATCGAATGAAAATCGCCTGACAGTATATATGATAATTATCGTTGTAAAATATGTTCACCCATACAAAAAATATTAAATTAAAATAACTGCCGTAATGACTAGATAATAAATGTGTGAAAACCCTGATAATTTCTAAAGTTTCCTCTTCCTAGAATTCCACTTCGTTTTTGTCCAAAATTAAGTAAATATGGGTGTTGTCCGAAAAACGGAATTTGATTGGCTGATAATCAGGTTAATTATACAACTAATAAAAGAAGCAGTCGGGTTAACTCCGAAAACTTTCAATTGAACCAACAAAATATTGAGTGATCATAAATTCATTTATGTATCATAAATCCACATATTTATCTACAAGGAATTTGTTTACATTTTCGTCAAAAGGTGAAATAGACATTAAGAGTATACAAATTAATAAAAATATTGTGATATATTTGGTGACCATACTAAGCGTACAATCAACTTTATAATGTATGCATGCATTTTAATTGTTATTTGGTATGACGTTAATTGCAATCTGTTTTGTTCTTCAAAAATGTGATATTTGAAAGGCGACACTCATTTTTTCCAACAATCATGTGATTTTTGAGTAAATAAATTGGTCAACTAAACTGCTGTGTTATTATAGTCATATATATTTATAAAGTCTTCCTATCCGTTGACCTGATTCATGTAGAACGAACGAGAAGAAAATGAAAAACCATAAACGCGGATGTGAAAGAGGACACTGCTAGAATGACGCTTGTTTCTGCAAAATTTCGATACAATTTGCCTGTTGTTTTCAACTATTTGTATTTACATTGTCGGCAATAATAAAATGTAGTTGTACTCGTTGCGAAACAGTGCAGAAAAGTGCGGAAAGGTTAGTATTTCTATCTGTTCCTAGAGTTTGTAAATACAAATGTTATATTTTTGGAAAATATATACTTGCATATATTCTATACTTATTTCCACCTCTATGAAGAAGCTGTTCATTTGTAGTATTTGTTTATATAAAACAGTCATTTCGAAGCAGATTTGCAATTTTAGTATTATAGGCAATGAGTATAATTAATGCATGTCATCTATAAACATATTAAACAAATTTTGAATATATTTTCAGCTGAACTGACGAGAGTTGAAGAGCTTTTTCTATCCATGGCCTTGCATTTTCAAAAGAAAAAAAGGATTGCCTTGTATCTAAAACATACCACTCATTACATTATATGAATGAATATAAAGCACAACGGAATATTTGAGAATCCTGTTTGTAATAGCAAGGCTTGCAGTTTGTTATTTGTATTTAATTATTTATTTTTGTATACGTGGGGTGCACATGTACTCGTGTGATATCGAGAACATATGAAGATGAAAACAATTTCATGCCACGACATAGCTGAAAAACTGCTTAAATTGGCATTATACACCAATCACTTAATCAATCATTTCGAAGATAAAACACCACACAACGTGACTTTACATGAAAAATTGCTTTAAAAATATGTTCATGAAAGATTGAAACAAATTCACATTTATTGAATGCAACTTATGTAATATATATATTTTTCGGCATCCATTAATTTTACAAAATGATGATGCATCCTTGATCAATTAATTATGCATATACAATGCAATAGTTGCACAAACACAAAAAGATTTAACTCATCTTCAATTATGCATTTCTCCAATTGATATATTGAAAAGTTACGCTAATTTTAAAATGCAATGTTGAATCAATCAAATACATAAAAAAGAAAAGAAGATCGACTATTAACAACAAAGAAAAATGACTTTTAAATGTGCAATGCATTATTTTCTCATAAATCAATATTATACAGTGAGGTACAGAAATACATTATAAAATATTTAGAAAAAAAACGATACGAAGGAATAAGACTATGTAGGATCAAGTTAAAAAGGGTATGTTTATGGTGTTTAACATCTGTTTCGTTTTTATCATTCGTGGCCATATTGAAAAATAACAAGCTCCCGTTTGTTGTAACTTTATTTGTTTCAACCTGTAAAAAAACAAAAATATATAACTCAAACTGAAAATTGATTTGAAAACACTAACATTGACAACTGAATATTCGCACTCCTTGCATTCAAAATAAATCCAACTTACACATTGACGGGATGTATTAATACATGTCAAATGATAATCAGTTAATTCGAGCGACTTCCATGAACACCTCTAGTCACATCAAAACTCAAACATTGACAGGAGAAAATTGGGTGAAGGGGTGAGAAACTATACAGTTTTACAAGTCCGGAATGAATGACGGCATCAATGTGAATATTTCCGTAATCATAAAATCTTCACATTACAACATCCTTATCAACCATATATCAGTTGTGTCGCGGCGGCCAATTTTATTGGTGGAAGACACCGGAGCAAACCACCGACCTGCCACTTTATCACATAATGTTATATCGAGTACACCTTGAATGAGACAAACGATACTATATGTTATTCGGGATCTTCACAGGGGATACTGATTCATATTCCCTGAGCCGAAGGGAATATAGAACACAGACAGGGAATATGAATCCGTATCCCCTGTGAAGATCCCGAATAACAATTATATTCTGTTAAAATCTTCTTGTACCAATATTGAAAAGTATATAATTCTCTGAATATGATATTTCTCATTGTTGAAGACTTACTTTTGACCACAAATATTAAATTACTTGTTATCTCCCTTGTTGAATTCAAAGACAAAATGGGGACGGAGATGAAAGATTCCGTAAAATGCATCTTTTTATTAAAAAAAGTTTTATTCAAGAACTTTTCATTTATGTTTTACTATTTATATGTTAAAAAAATATATGAAGCGATAGGGGGTCCGTATGGCTCAATGAGTTAGATCGCTGGATCTAACAACTCATACAAGCCTATCACCAATATGGCGTGGGTTCGTGCCCGGCTTTGTAAATTACAAAAAGGGTGCACCCGACTCGCAGTCGCAAGTGCTAAAGTTTACCAGTTGCTTGCCCATGGTCGGTGGTTCTCTCCGAGTACTCCGGTTTCCTCCACCACTAAAACTTGTCGCCATGACATAGCTGAAATATTGTTGAAAGTGGCGTTAAAACACCAAAAATCAAATCATCTATGAAGCGATTAATAGACGCCATTTTGAAACTGTATTCAATATTCCCGCCCTTACCCAGGGAATACGGTATGATATATATCCCCGCCATGATTAGCCAATCAAATTGTAGGAACTCATTGGATATTTTGCTTTAACAGAATATAAGGGATTATTTATAATCAGTAGGAACTATATGTGCGGATCAGGCTAAAGTACATTTTGTAACATTGATATATTCTTTCTTTCATAAATGTTCAAAGTTTATTTTTATTAATGAAATACATAGTTTGACGATCGTAATTCTTGAAATTTCAATAAGCTTGTTAACCAACGATGAATATATAACATGTTTTACCCAGTTCGTCAGACAATTACTGCAATTGAAAAATTAATGAAGCTCTTCCCCAATTTCGTGAGTCTGACAAAAAGGACACAATATGACTTCTCGGTGTACCTATTTTTATATAAAACTTCTGGTTTTATGGTTGTGCGAACTATATCCAAAATGTAAAATGATCTTTATCTACTGATATGTCACTATTTTCTTCGATGTTGTCGTGCTTTAAGAAGTCTATGATTTTTAGCGTCTTATCCTAGCATAATTTATCATTATTATCATATTATTGGTTTGGGCACTTAAATCTAGTATAAGAAAAGTTTGAAGATATCAAAGGGGAAATCAGAATTCGTATATCGAAGAAGAACAGACCAGTTTTTAATGACGTTGCTGTACAAAGCCATAAAGTGAGTGATCGAGTATTTGTGTGTTAGATGTATCGATAATGACTCTGTTTCACTGATTTTGTGATTCCATTTTGGAACTGTTCAGACAGTGTGGAATTTATTATTTCCATTTTACCACACACACACACCCTTTCCCCCACCACGATCAACACAATCATGTCTTAAATATATACTTCAATTATTTACAGCAAGACAAGACATTTGAAACAATGTAAAAATCCATGTTCATAAAACAAATGATTATTCACCGAGTAATAATTTTGTAAAAATATCTTAATGATTTTTTAAAGTCGTTTCTCTGTTGTTATTAATTATATTTAGAAATATGGCGCCATAATTGATTACAATTAAATAATTATTAAGCGTAAATAAAATGGGCGTTCCTGGGTTTTTACGGCACATATTTCCACATATAAAGTGCATAGGCTACCGAATCTAATGAAATCATACATCAATATGTATTTGTTCATTCATATTCAAAAGATGATTTAATTTGTTCTTGATTAACCATACAACTATTTCAGAATATAACTTGTATATTTATTAGAGAAAAAAATATAATATGATGTACTTCTTTTGGTATATAAGTATATACTAATGATAACCGTCAATGGCTCATTATCTTTTTAATTTGTCATCTTCCGGTGATTGTGACGTTGTTTTCAACATTTTACTTGTTTTAGATGCTTAAATAGAAATGCCACCGAATTGGAAAATGTCACTAACTTAATTTCAAATTTAAATATATTTCATAGAAGATTTAACATACTTTTCGGTCATTGTTTGTACCGGAAGTTTAAGATAGGTGGACGTCCTTGGAAATCTCCATAATGTCAATTGGTAGATGAAGGCGAAACATGGACAGGCGGCGTAAGGTAACGTAAAATGTCGCTCACTATCCCTCGTGTTTTCTAAAATAAGGCTCCATCTTAAAATATACTACAAATTATGGTCTCCTTGAATTATTTCATAAATAAGAAATGACACAACAGATATCACATCCTATCATTGGTATAATAACAGGGCTAGCATGACATTATACCCCTGCACTATTATATGTGTGTATATAACATATTAAAATGCTTTACTTTTATTGGATGATTAGTGTTTACTATTATTGAATAGTTTATATTTATTCTTGACAAACCGATGAGTATATCTACAAACGAGAACTATGCCGGTTTGAAACGGTTTCCCGCTGGTGGAATATATCTTCCCGCACTATTTTTATATAGAGCTTAGCAAGATGTACCTATCTTACATTCTAGCATGACGTCCTTCATTGGCTATATAAATAATACAGTGATAAAACTCACGATATATTTTAATTCGCTCATGCGTATTGACGAACAAATTACAAACATAATTCCCTAGTGAATTTATGTATTCATACAGCACTGTGGTGCATAACAAACATAAAAATGCCCGTATTGTTCTTGCCTATATTTTTCCTGAATAAATACTAAAGACAACCATCAATTGACTTTGACTTTTGAAATTTAACATCTTCCGGAAGTCGTTTACAAGGAAGGCTGATGACATTGAAACACGTGGTTACTGATTTATTTTAAGATTTTGTGAGCATTTTAGTTGTTTAAGTTGCTAAATTCAAAATGCCATTAAATTGGAAATTATCAGTAACTTCATAGCATCACAGTCTATTTATACATAAAAAAGAACAACTGTAAACTGTAAAACATGAAGGTTAGTGAATTTTGTTATGAAATGCATTTCCATTACCGACTTTCACTTAAAAAAATAAATTAGATTTTTCCTACTAGAATCGAAATAATTCATGGAAGCCAGAGTTTGTATCACGTTTTAATATGGGTAACATTATTTTCGTTGCATTTTATCCCTCGCTAACGCTCGGGATAAAATGTGTACGAAAATAATGTTACCCATGTTAAAACTGTATACAAACTCTGGCTTCCATAAATTATTTCTTAAATATACGGTGCTTTTGTCTGTCTATTCCGCACCAGACAACACAATAGCCAAAGAGTTCCCTCATGAGAGGACAATAATAGAATAGCATTGCCAAGGTAACCTAGAAATTGGAAGTGATTGTTAACATTTCAATATTGTTAGTGTCCTAGAATATAATTAGATTATATAGCCTATTAAATGATCCCTATGTTATCAAATCTCTACAACATAACTAAACCTGGTAATGATATTTCTCTTCCAGCCAAATTGATTCCTATTTTGGACTTTTATTGTCTATTTATTAGATTAAAGGCTGATTTCTAGTTGCTAATCTGGTGAGGTTAGTGGTTGATTTAATTAATATAGGACGAGGGTATGGTCATTTTTTTCATACACGGTTGTCTCTGTTGTCAAGCGTCTCAAGGTTTATAATTAAATAACGAAATACAATCACTGATTGTAGTCAAATAATATATATGAGGTATTGGTTTTATAAACATTTCAAGGTCGTGTTTAACTCGTTAAGTATAATGGGAAATATGTAATATATTAAGAAGAGTTTGAAGATATTAAAAGAGTAATCAAAATCTGCAAATCGAAGAAAACAGACAACACAATGGCCACAGGAAGAAGGCCAAACAATGATCTACATAACATGCACATGAAACTAATGATCAATTGACATGAACCCCACTAAAGATCGCGGGCCAACGCAGATGCCCCTGAAGGGTAATGCATTATATCTTGAAGTGTAAAAACTATCTTTCGCGCAAGGTGTGTAGATTGGAGTGCGTGTGTGAAAAATGGGGGACAGTTTATAATAAATGTATATTATCTTTGTGTCTTATTCGGACAGGGCAAAAGCGAACTGGGTTTTGATATCGACCTGTGCATCCATCAGATATCAGTGTTCATTTTTTCAGCTGTTTTTTTCCGCAGCCCAGTGGCGCATCGGGTATTGAACAAATATCCGTATTGCCATTCCGTGCAGGGCAATAATGAGAAGTAACAAAGCTGTAGTGTTGCACCTATGATGGAGCTCAATGGGGATCGAGTTATCAAGAGAGGATTGTCGAGATCTCATTAACCGGTATAACCTCGCCACATTATGTGCCTCTACCAAGTCAGATGAGAGGTGATTGTTCAAATTTTTTGATATTGTTGCAATTGATGACCATACCTGTTTAAGCTTTCTTTTCATAGTTTATTTGGTGCTAAATGTACCATTCCAGACAAATGGTAGCGATTTCCCTGTACAATATATATGGGAATATCGACAGTTTAGTACTCGTGCAATTCATATTAAAATGTTACTCCACAAAACACCAATATAGTACGACGAACTATTTGAACTTTTCACACTTTTTTCTTAAAACGCCTTTTTTGTAATCTTTTTAATATTTTGTAGCTTATCTATAGTTTCATGTACTGATTTAGGGTTTCATCTATATCATATAAATAACACTCAGACGTCTGAGCGACGGTTCAGATTAAAATGAAACTACGCCCCCCTGTTCATCAACTCTAATAGCACGCATATTTGACATTTGGTGTAGTTGTAAGGCTGCTAACTGTCTACAATATAACAATTGAAATTCTTTATTGAATTATTTTGAAATTATAGGACAGTTGGATCAGCAAAATTTAAAATCATGTCTCATTGGGATTTTTGTTCGTCAGTGGGTGTTCTTACATACATTTTTGTATGTGTACTTTTTCAGAATTTGTTATTTTTGGGTTTCATGCCTTAAAACATTCTATAACATTTGATACCAAAAACGTTGCGTTTTTTCATATTTGGCTTTGTTACTGTTAATTGACACCATATTTCTTATGCTTGGTGGGTGTGCTTTTCAACAGACAGTCTGCATTTCTATGGGTACCAACTTTGCTGCTCTTCTCGCCAACTTTACTCTTCTCGTCAACTTTTTTTCTATTTTCACATGAATGCATATTAGGGTTTCTCTTCGTTAAGAACGAAGCTTTGCGACAAAGGCAAAGATTTAATTTTCCCCTTTGTGAACTTTCCATTGATATATATTCCAGCGGCACCTGCATATGGAGTGCATATCTCTCTCTGTTCATAGTATATATTCTATGGCTTGTGGTTCCTGATTTCCTTGATAGGGGGCTAATGCTAAAGGGAAGGTACTGTTGACATGGAAGCTGAAGTATATTTGAAATACCTTGATATAATAGTTCTTATCTAAATGCATTGTAGCTAAATGGCTATATTTTGGTTGTTTTGACGATTTTGTCACCAACTGCACTCACCCCATTGGTCTATTGACCGGTAAAACGTTTTGCAGTTTGCTACCAGATTCCGTTCTGTTGACAGCTCCATCACAAATAACACTTTTCATTGGCCAGTTACGTCCAGTGATTTTTTTCTGTCATCTGGCAAACAACAACAACAATTAAACGACAGCTTCCAGGTTTCAAGAGAGAAAAATGTAACATATTTTATAAGGAACTGAAAACCGTAAATAAAATGACCCTAGCAGTGAGAATATGACAGAAAACTCCGAAAGTCAAATCATACAAATAATCATTAAATTTTACTGCAACGCACGGAAAGCGGCGTACCCTATTGCAAGTCACTGACACACTTTATCACATATTGTTGAATCGAGTACACCTTGCCATGAGTGGTGATAGGCACTGATTGCACAGGTAGTTGTAAATCCAACTACCATACGATCACGACCATGACGACCCCTGTGCATATGTATGATCACATGTCATAAATGAACGATTTTCATTGGATTAATATATTTATCTGTATAGTGTATAAGTAAACAATCATCATTACGATTGATTGGATTTTAACGCCAAATATTATGATGAACATGAACATCGTTTGTTTGTAAACACATTCCGTATTCGCTAGCTTAGTAAAGAATAGCAAGCCCCTTGGCTACATTTAATGTAGAGTATAACTTTACCAAACCGAGGCGATTCATTGTCTTGCAAGATTAAACTTAATAACGACAATACACTCGTGTCATTGGGAAAACAATATATAAATATGCGATGTCAGTTGTACTGAACAAAACAAACAAATCTGTAAAGCTATGTGATTTCTTTTCCTATATAATAAGATGTAGAATGCTATTTGTCCACTTTATTATGTTAGCATTAGTATTAGTTATTATCCTAGCTAATTGAAGGTTAGCTTTACTTAGAAAAACAGTATCATCTAAATACGGATATCATTAACTTCAATTACCATCAGAATCCAATCTTTCTATTCAAATTATTGAACATTAGTTTGTTTTCTCCATCTCACTTATATATATGTAAGTACAAACCATATAATCTATATTGTGAGGTCAAGAATCGGCCAATTCAAATGAAATAACAATGTACAGACAGACATCCTAGCAATTTTCAGCTATATCATGTCGAGAACAAGTTAATTTTCAATGAAATGATGATGATGTCCGCTTTATGCTAGACCAACAAACTTAATTGATTCTTTATTGTGCTAGCTCACTAAAACAACAGTCCACGAGTAGACATGTCGCTTCACTCGGACACATAATCCTGATTCCAATCTTTTATTTTACTTCTAAATGTTGCATGCTTAGCAGTGAAGCAACAAACAAATTTCATAAGCTTTGGTTTGACCTGACTGGGGCTCAAACCCACGATCTCACACGATAACTATTATATCACCGATGAGTTTAACTCTACAGGAAATTTTAAATAAATTGAAATAGAGTGTTACTTCAAATAATAGCCAAATGTTGCTGTTATATATTTTTGCTTAAAACGCTTTAATTTCGTTATTTATCATGCATTGCCAAACAAATGTTAATTTCAAAGAGGTGGAAAGAAAGTTTCAAAAAGAATGGTCTATAATTCCTTCTCTCACCTTAACAAATTGAACATAACATAAAGGTCGGGCACATTCATATATGTCGCGGTGCTAAATTGGTTAATTTGATCCCAATCTCCCCCCTTTTGATAACTGGCAAAGTAGATATAAGTGAGCGATGAAAACCTGCACAGATTGACTTCTACTCAAAAAGACCACAAAAATGATTGACTACAAAACCATTGACAGCACAATAGTAGGGTCAATGAATGCTCGTAGTTAGCTGATTACTAACTGATTACTTATAAGTTAGAATCTGTTTGGTAAAGACTATTACTGTTGTTATTTTTAAAGAAACAATTGTTTTAAATGTGTGTCCAACTAAGATGTTGTGGTCTAGCGACCAATTGACTATTTTGCAGAAGTACAAACTAAACATCTTCTAATTGTCTTCTGTGTGTAGGTAGACACGATTCCTCTTTTTTGCTTAAAGTAATTTCCTGTTTATACTATCTACTAAACTAATTAGGTGACACGATATTAAAACAAGCTTATTTTCATTATTTCATTAATATAGCAATATCCTTTTTTTTTATTATATTAAAATAGAGCTTTAATGTATCAAACTAAACAATGAAAATTAAAATATTGATTTATATGGATTGATATTATTGATTGTAAAATGGAAATGTCCGATAAAAACGTAGCTATATCTAATTCAGTGCGCATGAATGTCTGTGGAATAATTTATTTTTATCAGGTACATTCACAGTCAAAAATTGGAAAGCCAAATTCTTCAATTATATTCATAGCTATGGTTATTTCGCGTTTTGTCTTTAGAAATAATGTAGTGTCGTCAGCCAGTTGACATATTTTTAAGTTGCCTGTTGTACTATTTAGTTTAATGTCTATTCCCTTTATATGTTTAGTTTCTCTTAGTTTAATGGCCATGATTTCTACTGCTAAAACGAAGATTAAAGCTGAAGCCGGACACTCCTGTCTTATCCCTCGAAAAACCCCAAAAGGGGCAGAAACCCACCCATTTTTGAGAATACATCCCTTTATATCTGTATACATTGTACGAATCCATCTTATAAATGACCTTTAAAACCAAATTTTCAAGGAATTCAATCATAAAAGACCATTCTAGATTGGAAAACCAAATACTTTAAAGCTTAGGAGTAAGCAAACCCAATTACATAAACATCATACACAATATAACAAAATGTTACCAATGTCTGAGCGGGACATTTGTTTTATAAACAGCATACCCAATAAAGTAAAATGTTACCAATGTCTGAAGGGGACATTTGTTTTATAAACATCATACCCAATATAGTAAAATGTTACCAATGTCTGAAGGGGACATTTGTTTTATAAACATCATACCCAATATAGCAAAATGTTACCAATGTCTGAGGGGGACATTTTTTTAATAATAATGTAATTATCTAGGAACTGTAAATGTCAAACGGAATTATATCTAATAAAAATATTTCCTTGCTGAAGCAGTAACTATAAGAACGGTGATACTCTCGGGAAAGGGGCCGTTGTGATAATGGTCGTATGGTTGTTGGATTTAAAACTACCTATGCAATCAGTGCCTATCACAACTCGATACAACATTATGTGATAATGTTTGTAATTGATTTGGTCGGTAGTTTTCTTCGGGTACTCCGATTGCCTCCACCAATAAAACTGACAGCCACGATATAGCTAACATTGTTGAAAGTGGTGTTAAACACCATAACCATAACCATTTGATTACATATGTAACTGTAAATCAAGCGACCACACGACCATGACCACGATGGCCCCTATTGGTTAACGGAGTTTTCGGGATACGAAACGACTGTAGAGTTGTGACATGAACGATGCACTTTACAACGTGAGGAACAGTTTGATATAAATTTCTTCACAATTATCATTTGTCATAACAAAGAATAGCAATATCTTTATTGTCGTTATCTAATAGTATGCTATTTTCAATATTTTGGAGCGATATTTTGTAATTTCCTTGTTCAGTCTTTCCTGTCTATACATAGATGTGTATTGTTTTCAGGGGTTTTTCGTTGCACCATGTGTTCTTTGCAATTATAAGATTTAATTAGTATCTATACAGATTTGTTGCAGATTATTATTTTCCCACTTACGTCTTACATAATAATTGAAAATGAGATGAAATAATAACAGTGTAAAAGGTTCATGGAAACCAACTTGAAGAACAGCCTTTGTAGGATGAAGAAAGTACAACTAAACATCGAACGTTCAACTGCAGGACACATACTAACTATTATACATTGTACAATAACTCATCGTGTTTCCACCAGCAGGATCGGTGCAACATCAACAACAATTCGTGTACACAAAACAACCCCGCTGACATCTAAAATAAACCAATCCAGATGGACAACACAGAACCAGACAAAAATATGAAATGGTCATGGCCAAAGACAATAAACGTTAGAGAATACCGATTGGGAAGTCAAAAAAAGACAATCCAGAGAAACTGGCAAATAAGACACACAAGACGAAAAAAACCACAAACATACCACTATATGTGTTGGACACCACTATAGTCAAACAAGCACAAATAATGTAAACAGGACAAAACAACATCAATGAGAACAAAAGACAAATCCAGATACACAAAGCAAAACCTGTGATACATATCTATAGAGAATTTTACCTGAAATACATATACATATTAGGTTTGTCACCTGGGATATGTAGCTATTTTGCTTTACGTATGGGATATGTGCAGTGTACTTATATAACGGGTCATATGGGATATATAGATATAATAGTGTATAGCGTGTCACCTCAGATACAGTCAAACCGGCACATGCGTCACCTCCATTATGCAGTCAACTGTATTAAAAGGTCACATTTTTTTCTTGTCTTGTCTTACAACAATTCAGATTAATTGTACCTAATTTAAGAGGTCACCTGTCTTATAAGACCACTTCTGTTCCACAGATGACCTCTTAATACAGGTTTGACTGTATGCAGTTTTACATCATGTCACTTAGGATGCGTAGCTATATAGCGTAACACCATGGTTTCACGGATATATAGACGTTATCTGTGCAGTAGGCGGTGGTGCTTCTACATAAAACTAAAAAGGTACAAAAAATCTAAGATTAGTATACGTATCATTAGTATTAAAAGTTTAGAATATAAATATAATGTTTAATATAAAAAATATTGTATCATTTGAATTTGTAAGCCTTTATCTGTGTCAATACATTGACAATATATACACAGCATCGTTGAAATGTATATTGCAAAAAGCATAAAGCATGAAAATACACAATATATCATGTAATTATTATTAAAACTAATGTTATGCTTCCTCTGGCACAGGCGCACTTAGCTTATTTTGACTATTTGTTTTAGGCCCTTTGGTTTTCAAGCCCCCAAAGACTTTTGAATTATTTTGTTTTCAAATATTTTAACCTTTAACATATACCAGATGAAGGTTATTCCAGAAACGTGTTGTCCGCACTAAATATGATATCTACGTTTCTACTAACAGGTGCTGACAGCCATATTCATCAAGGCTTTAACCTGTTTGTAGATATTTATATATATATATGGATATTATTAGTGCGCAAACATACGGTACCATAGATGGCGAGTTATTGAAGTTTGAAATAAGATTGTCCTTCCCAATTATGATTGATTATACATCATTACATGGGATACTAATCTTTACATATATGATTACACGGAGATACGGTACACTGATTTGTGATTTAAAAAAACCCGTAGATATCAAATTTAGTGCGCAAGATACGCTTCTGGAATAACCTTCATAAAGTATGCAATGATTAAATTTTATTTGATAAATGTACATGGATAAGCTACGAGGGATGTTTGGTGATATTGTATTTTGCAAATACATGGATACGATACCAAATATAATAAATCTCCATTTTAGATTATACATGTTGTATGTAAGGTGCGGGTTATGGTGTTGAACGGCACTTTCAACAATAATTCAGCTATATCGTGGTTATCAGTTTTATTGGTGGAGGAAATCGTAGTACCCGGAGAAAGCCACCGCTCTGCAGCAAGTTACTGACAAACTTTATCTCACACTGTTGTATCGAGTACACCTCGACTGAGCGGGATTCGAACTAACAAATTTAGTGGTGATATGCACTGATTGCATATTTAGTTGTAAATCCAACTATCACACGATCACAACCAAAGTCCCGGTCGTATATATATAAATTGAGAGAAATAAGCATATTTTAAAATCCAGCAACATTCTAGGTTCAATTTAAAATAAAACACTTCTGTAGGGATTTATCAAATATTAGAATTAAGTCTATTAGATCTTTAGTAACATCTATATAATTGAAATTATTAATCATTTACTTGCAGTATATCGTTATATCGTAGTACGCGTGTATTATTTGTAACTCTGTTTTCATCACGACTTAGTGTCACCCCTTTTATGCAAATCATGTCACTGGTTACCATGCTAACTATTTCATTGTAATTGGGTTTCTAAAATACCTGCCGATGCAATAATACTGACAACACGTCTCTCACATTTAAAATAAAACAAAACAACTTTGAAATAGCAATCTAAATGTGATTTATGACTTTTATCCAGGTTTGTTACAAGAATTACACGACGGGTGACACAAATGAAGCAGGAACTACTTAGTCTTCCGAAGCACAAAAGTTCACCCCCTATTTTTAATGGGTTCGTGGTGTTCGATCTTTAGATTTCTGTGTAACGTTTTTTCAAACGACAAGAAGAATGCAAAAAAAAAATATATAATAAGCTAATATAATACTCACAAGATAGACTATTTTATTTTTGTTGCTTTTATCGCTCTGAAGATTGTTTTTTAACAATTTCCAATGAACACCCATGGGCATTTTATTGTTTTATCCTATACCATTGCACTCAAGATCTGTAGCATTCTATCTTAACTAATACGATATAATCTAACATAACAGAATCTAGAAGAAGAAGTACATTCGATGTATTATTCTCTAAGACATGTGGCTTCTTACTGTCTTATGAACAATTAGAGAATCTCTATAATGCCATCATGGCTTAATGCCGAATTTGGCTGCATGAAGACAAAAATAAAATTTTCCAGAATATTCTTCGAGTTCACGTCAGTTCTTCTAGAATATTTAATTTTCCAGATTAATTTTGAATAACATAATATATTTTCTTTGGATTGGTGCTGCCAATCCGAAATGCAAGTTTGTTTTCATTATCGGATTAGAGTATATTATGCTGTATTTATATGATGAAAACGTAGATATGCAATTTAGTGAGCATGGCGCGTTTCTGCAAGAAGTTTTCATCAAGTAAGTTCAAAAGCAAATACTTGAAAGACAAACAAAAAGTCTTTAGTAGCAAAAAACCGAAAGGGCCTAAACATGATAGCAACAATCGACTGAGGTCACCTATGCTAATATAACATTATTTTCGAAAACAAATATACATCTAGTTAACCATGTCAGTGCCTAGGCACTAACTACTGGGCAGATGATACCGTCGGGAACTAATAGTACACTAGCAGAGGTATCGACCCAGTGACAGTAAAAAAAACCTCAGATATCTAATTTATTTTGGAATAACCTTCATCAGGTAATCCCACAGTCAAAAGATTTGAAAAGGAAAATAATGTAAAATCCTTGGACAAGGTGCTGTTTTCTTTCAAACTCAAGAGTCATATTTTGAAATAATAAATTTTTGTCCATTGGTTCGCAAAGGTACATTGCAATTGTGCATACCTATGCAAATTACTAGTATATTTTTAAAAATTTATCGTATTTATGTTCGGTTCATGAAAAAATAACCTCGATCAGGTTGTAGCGGTTTACGTCAGGGTGTGTACAACATGATTGAGGTATTTCGAATGAACCGAAGCAAATAATTTCGATCAATCCTTATAAATTGATTTAAGCTTTTTTTTTGTTATGATATTAAAAAATACATTTATTTTTTCAAAATAAGGCAAATAATCGGAAATTAATTTAAATAACCCCAAGGGTGCCTCATTTAAAGAAAATCACATGATGACAACGGCACGCGACACCTTGAGAAAGACGTCTATTTTCAGATTCCGTACATTGGAAAATAACGTCAACCTTTTAAACCAATCAAAACACGTATGAAATGATATGTGACTCTAAAATTAGTTTATTACAGTATGCTTACCACAGTTTGATTCATATATTTCTAGGATGTTACCGTCAGATTGTTTGTTTTAATTCCTGTTTTATGGGCCTATGAACAAAAGTTAAGCTTCCTACATGTACACGACTAAGAAGATATACTATCTATGATTTGATAGTTTTGCCGTACATATCGCACCACCAATGACCACTCGTAGCAAGAAATTGTTTTAATGACACGCTGTCGATGGTCTTCTACTCATAAGAAGCCTAGTCTTCTACATATTGATTTCAAACCCTTCTTAGGGATTTGTTTTTTTTCCCTAGACCAGCACAACAACATGCTACATTTTCGGAGATATTGTCACTGCACCATGTTGCCTGTTTTCATTTCAAGGGATGTGTTCGCTTGGGCTAGGGATTGGTTCGACCAATGTATTATTATTACCTGTACATCAAAGTCCCTTACCTATATCACAAACCCTAATCTTCCTAATTGTCTTAGCTAGATCTCTGTATATTCACTAGCAATATATCAACTATTGCATTATCAGCTTTACATCATAGCCTCTAGCTATGACACTATCGTATTTCTTCGTACTTGTAGTGCAATAATCTATCGCTAGCCTTGCAACAACTGTTGTACTACCGTAAATCTATGCATTCCTAGCCTCAAAATATCATATATACTCTCCCATGATTTTAATATTTGGTTAAAAAAAGTGCAATTATCAGGAAATAACACAACAGACAATTTTGAGGCAGCTACGGGTAGTCGAGTTCAAATATATTATGTTGTATGTGGTATAATATACTAATTTTAGAGTCACTTGTAATTGTATACTTGTTTTGATTGGCTTAAAAAGTTGAGGTTATTTGTGTATGTGCTGAATATAAAAATAAACGTCGTTCTCAAGGCGCCGCGTGCCGTTGTCATCGGGTCATTTTCTTTAAATGAGGCACCTTTGGGGTTATCTAAATTTACATCCGATTATTTGCCTTATTTTGAAAAAAATAAATATATTTTTCAATATCATAACAAAAAAAGTTTTAATTAATTTATAAGGATTGATCTAAATAATTTATTCGGTTTATTCGAAATAACCTCAATCAGGTTGTACACACCCTTGCGTAACCTGAACAAAAATTGCGATCAATACTCAATGTATAATGTATGCGTGTGTTACATATTGAAACTATAAGGACAATATGATGCTAACAATGTAATTGTGTATGTAATAATCTATATATTGGGTACTACTAAACTGAGAAACGAGAACGAAATGAAACGAAACGAAACGAAACGAAATACAACGAAACGAAACGAAACAAAATGAAGTATCAAAAAACGAAACGAAATATATCAAACAAAGCATAAAAGATCCAAAAACAATCAATGAAGGGGTAAAAATCAACGACATATTGAGTGGTTAGTTCGGCTAGTTATAGATCTACGTAAGCATAAGCATATACTTCTTTGTCAGCGACACCCGTCTGATTGCCGATTGGTCAAAGTTGGTTGAAATCAAAATCAGTTGTGAGGAACGCCCGGGAAGAACGTCAAATGGTTACAAAATCATGGTTATTTGCGAAACCGATATCCCGTAATGGCCAACTAATTCACGATGGCGTACATAACATTTACGGAGTGATGACTCTAACCTAGGTTTGACTTATCCCTGAGTAGATTTTCCGACAGCAGTTGTCCTCTCTCTAGGAAGTCACTGTATTGGACACACACTCTAGCGTAGCGGATTAACTTTGAATGTAGACACCATACGCCGATAACGCGGGTATAATTACTACCAAGAAAGGGAAAATTCACTATTGGACGGTCAAAACCATATATGTTTGCCTCCCCTCAAGAATCGGATAAAGTTATTGTCCCCTCTTGTCCTGGTCTACCTGTTCCGCTACCTATGTTCCAATGTCTTTTGGATGATCACGTGAAGCCTGAATGAAATCGGGTGTGATATCGTAGAGAAGATACGCTCAGGTCAATCCTTAATAAGGTCAGAGACATATGAAACCATGTACATTTTTGTATCTGATAAAGTCTAGGTCAAGTATTTTAACATTTATTTACAGCTACTGATCATGAAGCTATTTTTGCAATAGCAAAGCAAGCTGACATTTATAGTCTAATAGATTGCTAAAAGACTATACGTTTCAACCAATTCAATCAAGCGCGGATCCAGACGATTTTAAAAGGGAGGGAGGTTCCACTCAGAAAGGAGGTCTAGAATAAAAAATAAAAAAAACCGATATCAGTCTAATTTTCGATACTGATATATATGTACGTATTTTTTCAGTTTCCAAAAAAGGGGGTTCCAACCCCTGGACCCTCCTCCCCCTCCTCTGGATCCACCAACGCTAACATTAAAAAAAAAAATTATATCTACTATATTTACTGTATTGATGCACAGGCACTCGACGTTCAATGAATACAATGTAGGGTCAATGTGGAAACAAAAATAGTGTCACTGTTATATAATAAACTCTTTATTATATAACAGCGACACTATTTTTTTTTCCACATTGACCCTACATTTTATTCATTGAACATCGAGTGCCTGTGATTGATGCATGACTTTTGTTGACCATTTTGTATTTTGCAACAGAAAAGCATACAGGCGTAGATCTATAACTAGCCGAACTAACCACTCAATATTTCGTTGATTTTTACCCCTTCATTGATTGTTTTTTTGATCTTTTATGCTTTGTTTGATGTATTTCGTTTCGTTTTGTGATACTTCATTTCGTTTTCATTTCTCAGTTTAGTAGTACCCGTATATATTGTGTTTGACAATACATTGGTTCCTAGTACTACGATTTTTGCTATGACTAGCATTTATGATTGTTTTTGTCTGAAGAGTAATGGTCTTTAACCAACAGATTCTACCTTCCTAGCCACCAGTAGTCAGCTATGAGTATCCATCGACCCTAACATTGTACTGACCGGGAAAGAATGTTCGATGTTATCGTTTGTTTATATATGTAGTTCCAGTTATCAAGAGGGGAGGATTGGGATCTCATTACCCGGTTTAACGCTGCCACATATGTGTGCCCTTCCCAAACGTGGATCTGGATTGCCAACGTCATATGCCGTGGTCGTTTTTATGTTGCCAGATGTAGTGTTTAACGACGAGGTAAACAGGGAAGATGGAAGTCGTTTCACACTAATCTTTGGGGCATGGATGGTGCTCATTATGGGAAACGATGCTTAGTATATCGGATGTGATGCTGCAATGGGGGCACTGTATTGTTCTTCAGCTTGTGCACAAGTGTAGATTTTGGATGAACATCAGGTTCATTCGCATCCATATCCTTTTTACTAATTCACACTGCTGCTGCAATGGACTTTTGATGGTTACACTGAAGATGGAATAGTATATAGTGTATGTAGGCTGGATAAATTATAAATATACCTTACATAATTGATGCATGATTAACATGATCTCTTGGCATTTCTGATTTTGTGGAATAACACGACGGGTGCCACTAGTGGAGCAGAAACTGCTAATCCTTCCAGGCTACCTGAGTTCACCCCCGGTTTTTAGTGGGGTGCATGTTGGTCGATCTTTAGTTTTCTGTGTAATGTTTTGTAGACCGTTGTTTGACATTTCGGGTTTTCTCTTCTCTTGGTGTTTTTTTTGCTATTGCTTTTGAGTTTTTGTTTTGTACTTGCATTATTAAGATTTCACGTTTACAATAGTTATTACATAAAAATCCATGAAATTGTAAACCAATTAATGTGAACGGTTGTGTAGTCTATGGACGACGTCAATTTCTTAGAGAAATGTGCTACCACTATAACATTAAACATCTAATATATTACTGTCAAGTACACAAGTCCGTACTTTAAATATATAAATTTCAGCGCTTATTTCCATAATATTTTTTCTTGTAATTAAACGGACGGTTTTCAAATGACAACACTTCATGTTATACTGTTGTGAATAGTTTTTATCACATATTGATTATCTTACAATAAAGTAGTGTTTCTGTACTGACAAGTCCTTTTAAATGTTTTGTATTGTTTTGATTTTTTGTTGTTTTTGATTTGTTTGTTTTGTTTGTTTGTTTTTTGTTCTTTGTATGTATATAAAGCAATATTTGTCCAAGATAAGAGTTAAGCAACGTTATTATTCGTGCTATAACTTGTATATAAATTCATTTTATATTAAGTTACTATCTCTACATTGTTCATTAGTAGGTGTTATTGGAATTACAATCCAGCGTCTCCACACCTTTAAGAACAGTTGAAAATTGAACATCACAAATTTCACTTGTTTGAAATTACAAATGGTGCTCGTATTTGAATAATCATATTTATTATAATCCTGTTACATGCATTTGCTCAATAATGTAATTATGATAAAACTAAGATGGTCCTCCCTCAGAGAGATCTGACCATAGCCGATTTTGGATGTGCTGCGAAGGCCCGTCGCTTTACTTACTAAAAAATCGACAAAAAATGTGGCTTCATTTGCTCTGCATGTGTGTTTACCTATATGATATATGTATGGTAGCTGCAATATTATTTGGCAGTGACCTGGAGACATATGGTACAATTGTAAAAGTAGACACCTCCACAACCGTTGTTACAATTGGACCCATGGTCTTAGAGGAGAATATATAAATTTAAAACTTAAATGTAGAGACGACGGACGTTAAGTAATGGCAATCCCTCACATGGACCTTCGGGTTAAGTGAGATTAAAATAAACTGTCGAAGAAATTAAAATAAAAAACATTTCGACTATTATTCTTAAAAAAAAGAACCTGCGACATCTACGCCTAGTAAGCACATATATACAGAACAAACACATACAACACTGTCGGAACAGTTCAAAAATTCAACAGAAAACAGTGGAAAGAGGCGAATGTAGATATCCTTTGCAAAAATGCATGACCACTCACTTTTTTCATATTTCATTTGGATAAAGAACATACCAATGTGATGGCGAAACTTACAACGAGTTTATTTGCCTCCCGTTACATCTACTGCCTCGTCGCTTCATACTCAGTGAAGCACATACAAGCCAATCTTGTATCGCTTAGAAAAATAGCGGCAATGGTCAAATGTGAAAAGCAAAACTGTCCATTATGTAAAATATTTGCACTACATGTATCGATATTCTTAAAAGTTTAAAAGAAAGTTGAAACCATTTAATTCCGATTTTACGATTATTCCAGACGATTTTGATACGATAGATAAATGTCCTCTAAGTCATACTTACCACGGTTTCGAGTTAAACGATTATATAATCGAACGTGAAAATTCTTAAACGGTAAAGGATTTGTAACATGAAGCCCATGCAATATCAAATATAGGTCGATGATTATTGCACGACTCTCTGAGAGTAATAAAACTACAGCTCAGATTTAATATGTGCAATATCTAGTATCGGACTGTATTATTTCATAGTTCTTGGCTGTTGCTTACATTCTGGTATATAAACCATAGAAAAGATCAAAAGAAGAGAATGCATTCACATTACAATAATAATCTAACGGTTACCATGCCAACAA
>MJUT01051655.1:430640-462679 GCA_002080005.1 Gigantidas platifrons
AAACAGTGAATAACTAATGAAATAAGAAAAGGCATGAGCAAAAGTGTTCAATGAATCCGCCGAGATAATAAAATGAAAAATGTAAAATATCACGCTGCCGGAAAAATTTAAATTTAAATCGCATGGTCGTAGAAACAGAGACAAAGTCAACAGTCCTAACACGTATATACATAGTCGATCACTTTGCTGGCTAAGTACAGGCATTTCAGTAAAAAGAGGCAGGGTTAAACTAGTTTTATTGAACCAAACCTCTCCTCTCGGTGAAATGAAGCGGGCATTCCAGTGTGTTCCACATGAAGACAAGACTGTTGCCGGACGTTAATTGTTTGGTTTACAATCCAAGCTAAACATAGATATGATAACACTATTGTTGTGTAGCATCGTGCTGTTCATGTTGTGTTGTTTCCAACTTTTGCATGTTATTTGTAATATAATTTTATAATTAGTTCCCGTTTGTTTTTCAAGTTTAAAGGGACGGGGCGCGGGTGGCTCAATGAGCTAGGTAGTTGGATTACCTAACAACTCATACAAGCCATTCACCAATACGGCGTGGGTTCGAGCCCGGGTTTGTAAATAACAAAAAGGTGCACTCGCCTCGCAGCCGCAAGTGATACAGTTTACCAGTTGCTTGCCATAGTCGATGGTTCTCACCGGATACTCCAGCTTCTTCCACCACTAACACTTGTCGCCATTATATAACTGAAATATTGCTGAAAGTGGCGTTAAACACGCAATAAATCAAATCATCAAATCAAATAAATTTGAAAGATCGACGAACCAGTATAATAAACCAGCAGTGATGTTGTCCTTGCCGCCGTGTTGCTTATCACTTTATATGATTTATAGTCTTTTAGGGCTTACTATAACATGACGTTTATAATGATGGTATAACAAGTACATTACACATAGTGAGATGGTATTTCACAAGAGAAAAATATAATATTATCACAAAAAAAACCTTTTATCTCTGGAATATTAAAATTATCATTCACTTATCATTTTAATATGAATGTCGAATTAAGCTATGTTGTTTGATTGAAATAGTTTTATTGGCTATATTTTTTTTTAATGGAACTCCTGATCTACACTTCTTTATGAAAACCTGATTGAAATCACAAGTGGCAGTCATTTTTCATCTACGCCGACCTGACGTTACAGCACATGACGATAGGTGACAAAAACAATTTTACTTGAGTTCTTCATGCAAATAAATCGTCCTATGCACAGTTGTGTTCTTTTACTAAAGCAGTACTACACTTTGCAAAGTGTATTTTATTTTTCAAATTTCAAACAACATTTTCTGATAATTATAGTAAACATTACCTTAAGAAGAGTTTGAAGATAGCAAAGGGGTAATCAGAACCGTAAATCGAAGAAGAACAGACAATGCAATGGTCAATAGAAATACGAAAAATGTCAAACAACGATTTGCAAAACATACAAACATTCGTTTATTTCAGTTGAACCCTCAGTCGTTCGATTTAGGCTAAAACCTGTTGGAATTCGTTATCTACGTTCATATCTATAGATTTGAAGATTATTAAACGATTTATTACCATTGTTTTCAGTTCCACTTCGTCACAGGGCGTAATTTGGTACTTCAGGATTTAAACATCTCCGTATATAATTTGAATTGTACAAAGAGAGATAACTCTAAATAATATTATTAATGTCTTCGATATACGGATTCTGATTGTCCCTTTGGTGTTTGCAAACTCTTCTTATTAAAACAAGGGTATGGGAAAAACTTTGTCTGGAGCTGACATTATAATGTGGCATTAATTACTCGTTTCCAATATTGTTTCAGTATATGTAATTTTGTAGCGAGCATAACATGTTTCTGTTTGCGTATCTTTCATAAAAAGTAATACTGTAAACCATTTAAAATCACGTCATAAAGAACTGTATATTAATGTATACTATCTTTGCTATATAAGTGTTTTTTAATGTATTTGTATTGTGATTTTCTTGTATATTAATACAGTCCAACCTACATTAAAGGACACCTCTATATAGCCAATCACTCTCATTTTTCAATTAATAAATTGTGCATACAATTTTAACCTGTATATAAAGGGCAATTGCTCATAAAGGCCTTGCGTGGCCTTTATATACAGTTTCACTGTATTTGCATTTCCATTCACAAGTAATTAAACTAGTGTTAGCTATTTTAACATTAAATTAGGAATTCAATCTCTGAAACAACGCATAGAATTTATGCATTACATATATGAAATGCAATATAAGTGAGGATCGAAAGAAGGTAGGAAGGAACATCTGACAATCAAAGGCGATTTACAATAACCAAGATATAAATGTAATTTCAAACAGTTTTAATATAAAATATATTACTATTTACTACATGGCTATTACAAAATAACATCAGAGCAATGCTATTAATAAGAGAACGACAATTTACCCGCCACACGCGACTCCACCACTTGTGTGTCTTTACGTTCTTAGTTCCATTACGATTTCCGTATGAAATCGATGTTTGGTTCGTCATTACCTCCAGCTGTCTGTCATTCCCTATCCAGAGTTATCGTTCCGGCTACGCTACACAACATCTCTGTCAACGCTCAGTACACAAGATTTTTGTAAAATTTAGAAACAGTAAAAAATCGACTTAAAATTGTTTTAATTATTGTAAATATCAATAAAGATGAAAATAAATCACTCATTTCAAATCGATTCTCTCTTAAAAATGATTTGTGATCGTTTTTAACTTTTTAATTTTTACCTCCGCAAAATAGTTCTCCAAGAAGTGGGGGGTACACTCATTTTAAGAGAAAATTGATTTGAAATGAGTGACTTATTTTCGTCTTTATCGATATTTACAATAATCAAAACAATTGTAAGTACCTTTTTTTTTACTGTTTCTAAGTTTTACAAGAATCTTGTAAAATGAGAGTTGACAGAGAAGTTGTGTAGCGTAGCAGGAACGACAACTCTGGATAGAGAAAGGCTGTCTGTAGGAGGGTGCATGTCTTATTTACGTTATTTGTGATTAGTTGTGTCCAACACATACTGTATTGTGTTATGGTTTTGTTTTTCTTCGTCTTGTATGACCTATGATGCCAGTTTCTCTTCTTTGTCCATTTTTGATTGTTCCTTTGGTATTCTCTAACGTTTATTTACTTGTAGTAATTTCACTCTCGAAATTGACAAGTGAAAAACACGCGTTTTCTTGTTGTAAGTTATGAATCAACGGAGAGGATTATCCTAAGTTATTGAATTATGGAAACCAGCTACATACTACACGCCACTGACAAACACCAACGTTGTATCGAGTCAATTGCGCCATGAGCGGGAATCAGACTCACAACTTTAGTATTGAAATAACTGATTGCATAGGTGTAAATCCGACTACCATACCATCACCACCACGACGGCCCGTGGATACAATGAACAACAACAACACTACTGTGTATGATAAAGGTGTAGATTTAACATTGTCTCGATGCGTACTCTTTTAATATTTGTGGTGCATGGTATTTGTATCTTAGTGTCAAATGTATTGCTACCATATATATATATCCAGGCTTACAGAGGTAGAGAGTAATCGAATATGTGGGATTGAGTTAATATTTCCAGACGAGCATCATTTTTCTATCAGTCTACTTACCCGCTGTAACCCAGTCGTATGAAATGTTTTCACGTGAAATCGAATAACTTTTTACGATTTATAATGCATACCCCAATAATACAAATGTGTTTATACTTGGGGATTTCAACTCCGGCCCACGGAAATTGAAATAGTAGACTATTATGTAAAATAAATGTTTATTGTTATTTAAAAAAGTTTATTTATATCAGTTATGTTCTAATTCTATTTATACACTATTGTTCAAAATGCTAAATGATTGAATGGATTTAACCATGATATAAATATACCATCTTCGCGAATCAATGACCATATGTAAACACCATTGTAATTTAACAGTCTAACGTTATGATCTTTATTTAATTATTACTTCATCTTGTTTATGTGATTGTAATAGTATCCAAGGACAATATAGGAACATATTAAAATATAAAACATAAGCCATTTAAAAAATATATATTTGACTGTATAAATCAGGTAGGTTTTCGATCGAGTTTGAAAAAAAACGTAATGACTACTTTTTAGTGACTTTTGTATTAATAAGCTGTGATTTTTATAGCTGTTTTTCTGTTATCTATTTTTAAGTTGTCTTTTTCTGTAATATACTTAAAACTGTATATAGAGTCAAGCCTGTATTAAGAGGTCATCTTTGGGACATTAAAAAGTGGCCTTATAAGACAGATGACCTTTTAAAAGAGGTTCAATTCTGATGAAATTTTCTTTAACAGGACTAGAAAAAGATGATCTTTTAATACAGGTGACTGCTTAATGGAGGTGACCACATGGGTAAGCTTGACTGTATATTATCAATATTCATTGTTAATAAATCCTATCAATGGGGAATGTGATATATTTTGTTTTCATTTGCAAAAATATATGTAGTTTCGTTTTCGATTTAAACACATGTCATATGTTTTATTCTAATTGAACTCGGGTACTTTTTTAAAAGTTATTTTTAGCAGTTATTTTTATCGTTGTTGACATACATTATAATCACAGGTAAGATACTATTCTGATAAAATATCCAAATCCGCATTGGTACAACATGTTCAGCTACTATAAATTAGTTAAAATGGCAATTGATGGAAGAGGCATTTAATTCATCTACTGATATGGTTCATTGGTATACGGAAGTATAGTTTTCCATGTGTAAAGGGGGAGGGGGAGGGGCGGGGGGTGTAGACATGAAAATAGAATAATATAGAACTTTCATTTTAGAGAAAAGAGTATGGTATTAAGATATAAAACAATGTAAATCTCATGTTGTACATACACTATTTAAATCTTATGTTGTATATATAATATTAGAAAATGTTAGCTTGACAATTGTATCAATAACATGACTTTCAATAGCAGATAGGTGTGTAGCTGATGTTTGCATCAAAGCCGTCTTAACAGCATTATAGGCCCCCGGTCAAAGCAGTGCACTGGGGCGCCTACCTACACAACCACTCGCAGAAATAAAGATGTAAATGGACGATATAATTAAACATATATCTATTGTATTGGTACTTCCAACAAAATCAGTGTTTACACATAAAAGCAACATACTGTACAAGCATGCATAAATAAACATGGTGCCCCTATGGTCGTGGCTCCCCTTTTAAATTCCCAGTGTGCTCATGCGATATGACGGCACTTGTTTTCACCAATGGACAGACAAACCATGTGTTGCAAACAGCTGGTTGTACTTTCTTTTCTGTGTGGTGTAGAATATTCTAACGCATACAGACCACCTTGTTCAATTGAATAATGTATTTTTGTATGATATAATGGTGTTTAGTCTGTGTATGGTGTAGGAACAGTTTGCAGAAACCAAAATGGTATTCAGAGGCCGTCATTCGAAGAATGACAGATAAAACAACGGCATTGAATGAGGAAAAGAAAGGAACAAATAAAGACAAACAATAATACACAATAATCAAAGATTGATCAACACGAATTCCATAACAATTCGGGGATATATTAAGTGACCCGGAAGGGTTTTCAGTTGAAGGCAATAACTGTTGTATTATACAGAAGCTTCTCTAAGATGTTTATAACTTGAATGTTTTGTTTTGTAGAAGACAATAAAGTGATTTCCACTATAGAAAAAAACAATTACGGAACCGGACAAAAAAAGGATTTTCATCACACTTCCGATTGTCATGGTGTGTACGACCACGAAGGCCCCCTACAGTATTAAGATAACTACACTTCTTGTACCTGTCCATTTACAGATATTTTAATATTTTAACGGACAACTATATAGACCAGCTAGATGCAGCATGGAACATTATTAACCGTACATTTATGGCTGATTTTGGTAAGTAAACATTTATGAGTGAGTGATTATTGTTTAACGCCAACTCAGCAGTTTTTCAGCTATATCATGGCGAGAACATGTTATTTTCAATGAGATAATGACGATGTCCGCTTTGTACTAGATCAACACGCTGAGTTGGATTTTTATAGTGCTGGGTCACTTAAGCAAAATGTTCGCGGATAGACATGTCGCTCCACTCGGACACATTGTCCTGATTCCGAGCCAACCAGTCTTTAGCTCTTTCTCCCTAATGCTGCCTGCTTAGTGGAGAAGCAACAAATACCAAAATTATAGTCTTTGGTTAGATCCGATCGGGTCTCAAATAAACATTTATGAAATGAAATGAAAAACAAACAAAAATAATACCACACTGTCAGACCAGTTCCAAAATCGACAACCCTAATATATGACCAATCACTTTCTTGGCTCTATCCAGTTTTATGTGCCCAAACATCATATATGTGTATCAAGTCCATTGTAGAATCGTATAAATATATATTTTTAATACAATCCGTTGACTGAAAGTAATAATTCATGCGTGCTAAATTCGTGAAAGAAATACCCCCTCTTAATTAGTTAAATGTTCGGTCCCTAATCGTTCAAGACCAAAATAGGAATTGTTGCGGTAGGTAAGTATGATCAAATCTTTGAGAACAATCTAATTAGTGGAAACTGAACATCGACATAACAAAACTCAACCTAAAAAAGCACAAACGCGCACTTAAAAAGATTGAAACGCGCAATGCATTTTCAGCTTGTTTACCATCGATATATAAATTATAGGAGAGCTCATGTCTTATTTACATGTTTTGTGTTTCTTTGCGTATAGTGGTGTCCACCATATATTGTGTTGTATGTTTGCTTTGTTTTTCGTCGTCTTGTTTACCTTATGTTGCATGTTTCCCTGGATTATCAATTTTTGATTGCCCCTTTAGTATTATGCCGACTTTGTTCTTATTAAACTGTGATTGATTATTTTTTTGTATGTAGCAGCTAGTAAATTATGGACAGACAGATGACATATGTGGTGCTGGGAAAATACGTCGTGGTGAGAAATGCTGCTTATCACAGTTTTGTGAAGGTAATACTAATTCAATACTATTTAGTTAACCACGTTCCATTTGTCAATGTGATTAAAACATATATATGCGCATGTGCATATGTTTATACGTGATCGGATCCAGGTCTTGATGTTCGAGGATTGTGAGGTCTAGTTCAAGAAATCCCAGATGCGAAAGCGCAGAGCTCTGGTAGCTCAACCCATTCGAAATTTTGAGAATTTAGTGAATTAGAGCACTACTAGTATTCTGAAAAATTACTAGTATATGATATATATAGTATAAAGCATTGTCAATTTGTTTTTAGATTAAACATATCGTACCTGTTAAAGGCTAAAGATTATTCCAGAAACGCGCCATGTCCACTAAATTTGATTTCTACGTTTTAGTACTATCACTGGCTCGACGACTCTGCTGGTGGACTATTAGTCCCCGATGGTATCATCCTCTCATTAGTCAGTGTTTCGGCACTGACCTGGTTTATTAATATATTTGTTATTGGAATATACAATAAGTTCCTAACTAATAAAATTATTATTAAAACTAAGGCGTTGGGCCGTCGTGGCCGTGATCGTATGATAGTTGGATTTTCAACTACCTATGTAATCAGTGCCTATCACCACTGGTGTTGCTAGTTCGAATCTCGATCAGGACGAGGTGCACTACATTATGTGAAGCAGTTTGTCAGTGACTTGCGACAGGTCGGTGGTTTTCTCCGGGTCCTCCACCGATAAATCTGACCGCCACGATATAACTTAAATATTGTTGAAAGTGGCATTAAACACCATCAAACAAACAAACAAACAAACATAAAAATAAGGTTCTCCTCCCTCATGAATATGTGACCTTAGCCGATTTGGTGATCCTGTTTAGGCCCTTTGGTGTACTTGTTCACAAACCTTTTTAAATTATTTGGTTTTCCAATCTTTCGACTTACAAGGGTCCTTTCTCTCCACATAATAGATAATATCAATTATACATACGTCACCAATAGTAAATACAATATACAACATTATTAATCATTGTCACATGAAAATTTCTCTAAGAATTATATATTTGATTGTATCTATCCATTGTAATTCAGAAGATTTATGAAGAATGAAACAAAATAAAAAACGCATGAAATTACAAAATATCAGCATTAGTGTTAATTTCATTTATTCCCTAGCTTCGTTGTAAAGACAAACTTTCGTAGTTACAATACTTCAGAAGACTCGTGGTTGTTGGAGATGGTTCACGATAGATGTTCCACCCTCCTCACTGAATTTAGTACTGCGTTGACTACTATTTTACTTATTCTGTTCCAGTATTATTATAAATACTGTTATAGTGACAGCCGGAACATTTGAACCGTAATGAAAGCGGGAGGTTTGGCGCCGTAAAATATGATTCAACCCACCATTTCTTTGGAAATGCCTGTACCAAGTCAGGGTCATTACGGTTTTCCCAGTTTTCCGGTTGTTGACTGATTTTATCTGTTTGTATACTTGTGAATTTTTACTTTCCCTTTGGAAGATTGTTCGGAGTTCGGTAATTTTGTTATTACCCTTATTTATCCGATATCTACAATTATATCAACATGTAATTAAATGACACATCATGGGTGAAATATTATTGGAGCCGGTGTTAAATACCTACAAATAAATCAATATTATTTTATAGATACAGGATTTACTGAATGTACAGTGAACAACACAAAAGATACATGTCTTCCTTGTAATAAAGGTTTTTATGTGAACGGTCAATATGAGACGTCTGATTTTTCAGACCCAAATGTGTGTGCTCAAATAAAGGAGTGTTCTCCTGGTAAATATTATACAATTACAGACTTTTGTAGAAGTGAATGTCAGTTTATTTTGAGCTGTATCATATTCCCTAAGGACAACGCCCGAGAGGAATATGATACTCGTGGGTGAATAAATTTTCATATTTCCTGAACCCGCATGGCATAAATGTTTTATTATACCGAGTGAAACCAAGAAAACACATACAGGTAAACTACTGCTGGAAAACATATTTTAAGTTCATTGGAACGTTGTCTCAGACATTTAAAAACCACATCCACAACAAGTGATGCGTTCCGAGTGCCTCTGTCGTTTTCCTTTCAAAGAACGATAACTCTGGCGGGAAAACCCGCGAGGCTTCCGAGGGGGTGGAATATGATTTTTGTCCTGTGTGATCACGTGTTCTGATTTTTACCCATTGTCCAATCAAATTAATCTACTTATGGTAATTAATATATGAGGTATAATGACATAATGTATTGACTTCTAGACTTAGCTAAAGTACCGATATTTCTAGTCAGTATGCAATAATCGTTCTTATTGATTTTTTATTCCTATTTTGAACAAAGGCATTTATGCACATTAAATAATCAGGAATATAGTATATATGTCTATGTAATAAATAGAAAATTATACAAAAACATATTTGTACCGCTTGTTATATATTGATCTGATGAACCAATATCAAACTGCCGGCTGATATTATTCGAAGACTGATACAGCATGTAATATATATTCTTCGTCCTCATCGCAGCACATGTTATCATATATTTCAACAGAGGATCAATTGACGTCTAAAAGTTAAATAACGAAAGCAACTAGCAAATAACTTTATTACTGTTAAAATGGTATGAATCTATATAATAGTACCGTGTTATGAAAAGAAAGAGTGAATGTCAACAAATCCACCAATATCAACAAAACCAACAGTCCCCTCTCATCTTAACTCAAACAATCACCTCTCATCTTAATTCAAACAGTCACCTCTCATCTTAACTCAAACAGTCACCTCTCATCTTAACTCAAACAGTCACCTCTCATCTTAATTCAAACAGCCACCTCTCATCTTAACTCAAAGAGTCACCTCTCATCTTAACTCAAACTGTCACCTCTCATCTTAACTCAAACAGTCATTTCTCATCTAAACAAAAACCTCAAATAGCATGGGAGGAGGGGTGCACTAAATTAGATTTCTACCTTTCATTTTAATATCTTTATTATGCTTAAAATGAATAATTTCCATATCTTTGATTAAATGACACAACATATGCAAGTTTAATTGACATAATTCATTTTAATGTCACGATACATACATACATACATACGGATATGAACTATTTAATTGTTGTGTTTTCTTTAAATCTAAATTTCAGAGGAAGTTAAGAATGCTGATGGAGAGTGTGTCTGTGATGTTTCTAGGGGCTATTATCGCATTGACGAAGGAATATGTGGTTTAGTACACATATCGTGTACTCCAGCTGGACGTCAGTTAAGCTTAAATGGTAACACATACAAGGAAACTCATAGTATTTATGCTTACTATGATTGGCTTAACGTTTAAATTTTGAAAGGGTTGTTCTAGGTTGTGTGTCACCAGACACTGTGAAATCATTATTAATCTAGGGTTATAATTTTCCATCATTTCGTAGTTCACTTAAACCACGGTAATTAAAATCTAACTAAATACAATTGTTCTATAATTATTGTATGTAGTGTCAAACACTACAAAAACCACGAATTTAAAAACTGTGTCGAAACCACGAATAAAAGTACTTTCACGGTATATCGAAATATCCCTAAATATAGAGATCATGCATATTTTTTCTTTTGGTTTCTGTTGTTGCTGTATTTTTCCAATTTTACATATACAATACAGATATTACAATTCATTTACACAACAAGACATTACACTCACTATATTGGCATTTTCCGTGTATCATGTATAATTGCACAAGATATGTACATATAAATGAAGATACCAGGGGTTCGTTGTTGAACTTGTGAGTACACTAACCAGATGATTAGCCAAAATTACATAAGTTATTCCTAATCTCATACTTGCAATGATTAAATTTTGCTGCTGGACTGAAATTTAATCAATGCATTAACTGATCATATTTAATCATTGAATTAGCTAATTACGTGATTAGGAATGAATCATGTAATTGTGGCTAATCATACGATTAGCTTAATCACAAATTCAACAACGGACCCCAGTAAGGTAATCAGAAGCCATAATTCGAAGGACAGACAATGGAAAAGCTAAAATACAAACCGACAAACAACGATCTGCAATACACTACCCATAAAACTAAAGCTTCTGCTGCATATGTGGCAACTGTCGCGTTACTCTTGTTACACATCCAGCGATAAGTCATGAATGAGCCCAATCAAGTATGTTAATCGACATACTATCATATGACACAATCAATTATGGCAACCGACATACTATCATATGACACAATAAACTATGTCAACCGACATACTATCATATGACAAAATGAAAAGCTACATCTTTATTCTGTCTACATGGTGTGTGTTGAAAGAGATTTTGACGTAAATACACGTTAATCGTAATCCGCAGATATACGAATTTGTCATTAGAACATATAAACAGATTAGAAAAAAACAAATTGTAGTTTTTAATTTATTTACAAGACTAGTATAGATAGTAATGCATGCAACACATTACTTTATTTTCACGATTGGATTCATCTCTGTTTTTTATAGGTCAATGTGATCCATGTCCAGAAGGATATTTTAAGCCGGTATCAGGAAAAGAACGTTGCAGCAAGAAATCAAATATCACGTAGGTCCCTTTAATTATCTTATTGGAAGCTAATCCGGAAAAAAAATATATTTTAGAAATAACCATCCACATAGATTAATGATCATTATTTATTCTGTAAAATTAATAATAATTTATGACAAACGTATATAAAAAAAAGACATTTTAAATCCAGTATCTTGATTTTGCAGGAAATAAAAACATACTATCATTCCATATAACAACTAGCAAGTGCAGTCTTTAAGCTCATTTATTAAACAGTCTTTAGAACTGGGGACAGTAGGCCCATGACTCCATAATTATGAAAAGAAAGTTTAAACACTGGTGGTAATAAGTTCCAGCACTATCAACAAAACGAACAATCATCTCTCATCTTAACTCACTGAACACAAAAAGGCCAAAACATATGAGAGACACACACATTTATATATTGCCGAATTTGTAAGCACATTTTTTTTTATGTCGAGTGCTATGAAAAATAAACAGGAACTGCTTACCATTCAAGGGCACTTTCGTTGGCCCCCGGTTTATCGTCGGGACCAGTTTTTATTCAACAAGTTTTTTTGTGTTGTGTTTTTTTCTTGTCTGTGTCTCTGAATTGTCTCTACTTAATTAAACCTTCTGTTTTTCTCTAAAATTTATTATGATAAACAAATGATGGATCATACACCACACTTATCGTGTAATGAACACATTCAACCATTCAAATTCAAATTAAATTTCCGCACTTGTTCATTTGACGCCAAGGAAAAACAGGAGCAACTACGGATATCTAAATTTAATTAAATTGAAAATTAAACATATTTCAGCTGTTCTTCTACGGAGATCATATTGGAAGGAAATACAACAACTGACAGAAAATGTGTTAAAAATGACGTCATTGCGTCTACGTCAACATATTCTCCACCTTTATCAACATACATCAATATTACCAATGGTAAAATATATCATTGTTCAATTTGCAGTGTGATTCTGTTTTGTTTTTGTTTGTTTGTGTGTTTGTTTGTTTGTTTGTTTGTTTATTTTTTTTTTAACTTTTTGTCACTAATATCATTTTTATAAGAACAGTTTAAAGATACCAGCGAGATAGTCATAAACCGTCAATCGAAGACGGTCAAGGTCAGACGACAATATAATGGCAGAAAACAAGGTTAAGTAGACAATTACAAAAACGGGGGTAAAAGCAGGTACTCAGGAAATAAAAGCAGTTCCTTGTTCACTTGTGGAACCCGTTATGTTACTCTTGTAAAAAAAAACTAGATTTATATTATTTCTCACAATATGCAATCATTATCTCTCATATTTTGATATTGTCAATAAAAATTACGTCTGATTGTTATCAAATTGCAAATATGAATATGCCGTTGGTGCAAAAGTCATAAAAAGATGAACGACCACAATAATGATTCGGAGAAGAGAGACAACAGTACAAACATACAGATAAATTATAACAGAACATGAACAGTGGCTCAGAAAACACGACTTGATCTATGTACGTGTAGTTTTATACTAATTCATTTGCTTCTACAACCCTATGAAACTGCATAAAGTTGCAGTCAGCACTATATTTCTATAGTATTAAATACAATATTCCAAATTTAGCTGTTATTTTTCATTACGTTCGAAAGTAGTTCCCAGAAATGGGCGTGGTTGAATGATTGTGTACTTCATTGCCGTATGCAATTTTCAATTCCGAAGTCACGTGTCATCCTTTTTTCCTGTCACATGGGGCTTTCTAAATGATATGAACACATGATGTAATTATTTGTTCATACAAACAAATTATCACGAGAATCTCAAATTCCTTTCATTTTTAATACCTTCTTTTTGGTAATATGTAATGTTGTTTTGTTCAATTTCAGATGTTATCGACAGAAGCGGGAATGATGCTCTTTTGAAATGGTAATATGTAACTTGCATACAATAAAATCAAATTTTTTTTATTTTATATTAGTCAGGAGGTTTTGTTTTTTTTTTTGCTTTTTTATTCGTATTTAGGTATTGTTTTTATTTTTAGTTTTCTTTTTTGTTTTTTGTTTACTTGTTTTTTTTTCTCTGTTTTTTCTTCTTCGATACATTGTAGTCAATATGTAAAAAATATTTTTAAGACAGCAAATTTACCAAAACATTCTAAACGAAGTTAGGCTCATGGTGATCCAACATTTTATAATATCAAAGCAAACAAATAATATCACACTGAACGTGTGATATGATATTTATGCAATAATATTGTGTTGTCCATGTTATATGCCTTCTAACCTTGGGACATATTTCGGCATATAACATGGACAACACAATATTATTGTTATTATTACTCTGAATGTCTGTGGTGATTTAAAAAATGAAATTTGTCTAAATGTATTATAGAATAAAGATTGGCAAATAATGTTCATTCTTAATTCAAGAAATATTTAATTTCAACAATAACAATGAACTGTCAAATATTTAAATCCCAAACCTGGAACTGTCCATTGTTTTGACAGACGACAACATCAACGTTAAAGAAAAACATATAATACATTGTTAATTGTACACCGTTAAAAGCGCTCAGGTGATCCTGTTTATACCCCGCCTATTTAAATGACGTAACATTGTTCTAAGCTCCACCCTAAGTCATATTTGCGTTTAATATGTCTATGCATATTACGCGGCGTTTTATATTCTTTGTAAATTTATGTCTGAATAGTAGAATTGCAATTCTAATGAAAGATTCTTACATGAAGAGTAATAATTTATAACATAGTATCAAATATTTCATATAGATTCCTTTGTAAAATAAAAATGCAATATTTCCCGATATTTTTACTAGTCCTCCTTTATAAATATACCTTAAAAGTAGAGCATTTCCGAATCAGTTAAAAATATTGCATCTTCACTGATATTGCATTCCATTCTTTCTTCTTTAAATTCGGTACTCACTAGAGAGGTTCCGAGTAAAACTATATTTGCACGCAAGCAAACGAGAGATAAACAAGATGGCGGAATTACTTTGAATACATGTTGCAAAGAAATAAGGTTAAATGTATATATGATGCAATTTTTTTAATTCGTCGGATTTGATTGGTTACTTTTCTACTTAAAATTTTCAATCTAAAAGTCGTAACCAAGGGGGTCAGTTGAAATAATTCACCATCTTGAAAACGTGAAATCCTACATGTCACATTTACAACAATACAGAAAAAAATAATTTAAATCCCTACCTTACAAACTTATTTTGTATTAAAATTTGTCAAAATTGAAGCCTACACGGAACACAAAACGTCTGTTCTTTACGTTTTAAAAGGGGAGTCTTCATATGACTTCATGTTGTGCCAAAGTCGTCAACAACATTTCTCGGAATTTTAATTTGTGTGATTTTTAGTCTCAGGGATATGCAAGAATACATTTCTATGTTCAGTATTGCATTACAATGGAGATAACTGTATTGTATTTGAAAATTTCACGGCATTATCTCCTAATTATCACAGATTGAAATATTTGGTACTATATTATAAAAAGGGTTATTGCACTAATATTTGGGAATATTGGCACTCGCAGTATATCATATTGCAATATGATATGCTGCACGGGACAATATTCCTCAATATTAGTGCAATAACCCTATAGTATTAAAATAAAAACGAAAAATACCACTCTGTCAGAACAATTCCACGATCAAATCGAAAAATCGTAGGAAGAAGAATAATCGATAACCTTAGCACCATACACATCACCAATTAATGTCCAGGTTCGGTACAGACACTTCAGTAAAATATATGTGATTCTAAGATTAAACATCTTATGAATTAAAGCATACGAATGTTACAGACTATAGAATGGTTGTTTTCACCTAGCCAATGGCAAAAACAATTTACCTTTTGATAATATGATAATGATATCTACTTACACTTAGTGAAACTGTAGAACTAAGGTCCACAGCAGACATGTGATTCCATGATCTAACTCACCCGATGTGTCCATGTTATCCATTAATCCATCAATGACCTTAGATTCATTTACTAGGCTGTATGTAATTATTTGCTTGTGGCCAACTTTTAAGATATATCTGTATTGTGTATTATTACTATTTCATTGTGTTGTCAACCAGCAACATTTAAATGTTAAAACATCACTTTTACAGGGTTATTATTGCAGTTGTGGTATTAGTCATAGTTTTGTCATTTGTAGTAGTTGTTATTCAGTTGGCCCTTCGTCATCGACGTCTAAGACGAAGGCAGCAATCACAAGGTAATATAACAGAAGTATTTTAATTACTTGTTTTGGTCATTTTATATGTACGTCCGTATTATTCTTCGAGTTCTCCTGAAAGCTGAAACACGTTTCTGGAATAGCATTTATCATATCAGATCAAAGTCATGATTGGAAAGCTAACTAATTTAAATATCATTGGGGGCAAGAAAACCAACTTCCTAAACAGGATGACTAAAATTGGTCAAGTTTCGATTGGCATTTCTCACAATCTTCACATGAAAGAAAATGTACAATTCACAAAATGTACTACACATTAAGCCTATATGTAATGTTATTCTTCGACAATTCTAAGACTTTGGAGATAAATAGAGTAATATATTAAACATTGCTGAGTTAGATTGCTGTCAAATTATAATATTAAGCATATATGTACCCTCTACACACGCTTAGCCACATGTCTTATCTCTATCTCTAGATTTTCCTTACGAGACAAGGTTACACTTCGATGATTGAAGTTTAATATAGCGGATGTGGCCGAGTGGCCTAGGGTGCTGGACATAAGGGTAAGCAATTGGTGCTTCAGTGTATCAATGGTGTGAGAGCAAATCCCGTGGAGGGAAGAACAAAAAGTTGTCGGCTCAAAGATCTAATTCTAACACTGTTTTGTTTAATTTTCAGACGTATATATATATACATTCTTCATTCTACATATTTATGGCATATGTTTAAGAATTACGTATGATTTGGAAATGGTATATAGAACAATTCAAGACATATGTTTAAAGACGTATTCGTTTTTAACTTGTATGTACCAATCAAAGGTAAACGAGCCTGTCCTTTCTTTAATTTAATTCACATATATATATATTTGTCAGTTTTTCATTTTACATATTTGATTTTTACCCCCTTAGATTTTGAAAACCATGAAGATGATGAGCATGTACAGCTACAGCCAGTGAATGGAGAACTACCAATAGTTGGTGGGTATATTTTATTTCCTGAACAAGAGTCCATCGTCTTAAAACGACTAAAGGGCAACCACATATATTCAGTAGCGATTAACCAATTCATGATTATTAAAACACTACCAATTTCTGAATTATTCTGTTCAGTTTAAAATATTGAATTACAATTATATATATTATACAAATTTTAATACAAGACGAATTACGCAAAATTAAATATAATAAAATTAACATCAAAAAGTCATCCTAGCAAATGCATCGCTATGTCCAGAATTTGCTGCGAATGTGAACCAAGACATTTCAAATATCATTGAAACATGCATTCCCCTTTTAGTACTAAAACAAGCAAAATGAATCATTTTAATTAAACGTTGAGCAATCATAAAGGGCAATACATGGAAGACTGGCAATGTTCTTTTTGTACATAACATGTCAATTTGATGTCAAATTAACCTCTCTGTGCTTTGGTGTGCGTCTTATAGTTTTGAATAGAGCAATTGCTATATTCTACACGGACTTGACAATATGAATAATACATGTATACTCGCCACATATGTGTGCATGTACCAAGTCAGGACCTGGATTTCTAATGTCATATGATTTGGTTCTTTTCTATGTTCAATGATTTGATGTGAGATGTCATCGTTGATATTTGTAGAATTTGTAGCAAGTGACAGCCATACAATATATCTGTCCCACTGGATCTCAAAGTTACTTGTGATAATAGGTTAATATTTATATACAATCCTCATTCTAAATATTTATGGCATATGCTTAAGAACTGTGTATGATTTGGGAATGATGCATGGATCAATTCAAGATATATGTTTAAAGCCGTATTCGTTGTTAACTTAAATTTAGGAATCAAAGGTAGAACCTGTCCTATATGTGATGTTTGTGTTATTTTTTTTTATTCACATATATATTTGTCAGTTATTAATTCTACATATTGTTGTTTGTTTTTACATATTTAGTTTTTTTTCTTAGATTTAGAAAACGATGAAAATACTGTACATGTCTCGTTACAACGAATGAACGGAGCAATACCAATAGTTGGTGGGTATCTTTTTTTTCACTGAACAAGAGTTCATCGTCTTAAAACGACTACAGGACATCACAGATATTCAGTAGCGATTAACCAAGTCATGATTATTAAAATACTACCATTTCTGAATTGTTCTGCCCAGTTTAAAATATTGAATTACAATTATATATATTATACAAATTCTAATACACATTAAAAATTCAAGACAAATTACGCAAAATTAAATATAAAAAAAAATTAACATCAAAAAGTCATCTCAGCAAATGTATTGTCATGTCCAGAATTTGTTGAGAATGTGAACCAATAACGTTCAAATATTATTGAAACATGCATTCCCCCTTTAGTACTAAATCCAGCAAAATGGATCATATTAATTAAACCAAGTCAGGATCTGAATTTCTAATGTCATATGGTTTGGTTCTTTTCTACGTTAAATGATATTGATGTGAGATGTCATCGTTGATAATGTAGAATTGTTTACCATCACAGTTTACATTTCCTTATCAGAGTCATGCATCATTACTTGATATGATTTAAGCAGGAGACATATAATGCATAAAATGATATCAGAGAATCATTACCGATAAGGCAATATCCTAAACATGTCTCCTAATGTAAGTTCATTACGAACATCAAGAACAAATCTATGGATGGGTTAGTGTTATGGTGTTTAATTCCATTTCAACAATACTTTAGCTTTATCGTGGCGCTCAGTTTTATTCATGGAGAAACCGAAGCACCCAGAGAAAACCACTGACCTGCGATAAGTCACTAACAAACTTTATTAAATGATAAGGAATTTTGCCTTTTTCTGATTGGCCTAATCAGTATTTTCTCAACTCTACCTCAGTGTGAGTACACCTCGCGTGAGGTATACTCGGGCTTGCCAACCGACCAACCAAAACCAAGATATCAAGTTGTGTCGACCAATCAAATTGCATCTTACTCATTCATATAATTTCACAATTATAAACAAAAAAACAAAATTTCAAAAATTTCAAAACAAATTCTAAATTTCAAAACTTTCATAAAATTTAAAAATGTTCAATAAATTTCTAAATGATAAAATTTTCAAAAAGTTTTCATAAAATTTCAAAATTTTAATGTTTAAACAATAACATTGAAAAATGATAAAACAATTATTAAGTTTGAAAAATTCCTTATTATTTAATAAAACAGTTATTGACTTTATGATTTCAGTCTACACATAACTATACGACCTGGTCAATGATTGAGTACCCTCGGCCGTTGGCCTCAGTCAATCAATCATTGATCAGGTCCGTATAGTCATGAGTAGACCTCATTAAAAGTCAATAATTGTATAGTATTAAATAAAGTTGTATCGAGTACACCTCGCATTGAGCGGGATTCGAATTCATAAGTTTAGTGATGATAGACAACTGATTCAAAAAGTAGTTTTCAGATAATTGTATATACAGATATAATGTAATAAAAGCTTCTTATTAAAATAATATTCGTCAATGTAAGGATATAGAGCTTATGACATTAGTTAAACGTTGAGAAAACCACAGTAATATATCAGCAACATTTGTAGATGATGATACTGTTGATATTGGGGCAGATCTTTATCCGTCTCCCCAAGACAACATTCCAAATGGTATGTGTGATCTAAGTCTCCACTTAGCATAGTATGTCTTATTTGATGTCAAATTAACCTCTCTGTGCTTTGATGTGTGTCTTTTTGTTCTTAATAGAACAATTCCTATTTTCTATATGGACTTGACGATATGAATAGAACATTTACGATTGTCACATATGTGTGTCTGTCCGCCCGTCACATACGTTTTCATTTACCAAGTCAGGACCTGTGTTTCTAATGTCATATGGTTTGGTTCTTTTCTATGTTCAATGATTTGATGTGAGATGTCATCTCAGAAACTACAAACATGATTAAAGCCAAACTGTACATGAATGTTCATTGAATGGTCCTCTACAACCTTTAGGTTTTTTGTTCCGATATGAAATTCAAAATGGCGGCTATGACAGGACTTAATTTAACATTGGAACCTATGGGAAAAATGTTTCAAAATGATTTTTCTCGAAACCACTTAAGACAATTGAAACCAAACTGCCCAGAAATAATCATTGGAAGGTCCTCTACCACGTGTATGTTTTTCATGCCGATCGGAAATCCAAGATGGCCGCCACCGCAGAACATAGATTACCATTGGACCCTAAGGGAAAATGTTCAAATGCCTTCTTCTCAGAAACTACAAATATGATTAAAGCCAAACTGTACATGAATGTTCATTAGATGGTCCTCTACAAACTTTAGGATTTTTGTTCGGATATGAAATTCAAAATGGCGGCTACGACAGGACTTAATTTAACATTGGACCCTATGGCAAAAATGTTTCAAAATGATTCTTCTCTGAAACCACTTAGACAATTGAAACCAAACTGCCCAGAAATAATCATAGGAAGGTCCTCTACCAAGTTTATGTTTTTTTATGCCGATCGCCACCGCAGGGCATAGATTAACATTGGACCGTATGGGAAAATCTTCAAATGCCTTCTTCTCAGAAACTACAAACATGATTGAAGCCAAACTGTACATGAATGTTCATTGGATGGTCCTCTACAAACTGTACATTTTTTGTTCCGATATGAAATTCAAAATGGCGGCTACGGCAGGACTTAGTTTAACTTTGGACCCTATGGGAAAAAATGTTTCAAAACGCTTTTTCTCTTAAACCACATGGAAAATTGAAACCAAACTGAGCAGGAAGGATCATTTGAAGGTCCTCTAAAAAGTTTGGGTTTTTTATGCCGATCCGAAATTCAAGATGGCTGCCACCACAGGTCATAGTATTAACACAGGAATACGTTCTTCTCTGAAGCTATTGCACTGATTGAACGGGTACTTAAACTGTGCATCAATCATTGGAACTGTGTTTTTATGTTGATCGAAATTCCAAGTTGACTACCACTGCATGACATAGTTTTTACATAGGACCAATTGCTTCTTTTTATAACCAAGTGAACGATACAGACTCTTGAGAGCCTCTGGTTTCAAAAAGCTAGCACTATAAATGTACAATTACGGTTGGTGGTTTATTTCAAAGTGGATTGTATCAGCATAATCTTATTGAAATGTAACTTTTCCTCGCCATCATATACTAGAGTAGATGAAAGTTTGTTCATTGGCGCTATGCAACAACCACGTACTCATTCACTCAGAGAAACTTATAATATTGATATTTTATTTCTAATCTTTAGTAACAGATGGACCACAAGCTATAGATGATGGATCACATAGCTGTGGAGAGGAAGTTATCACCAGCATCAATAGTCAAACATATGTAAAACAGATTTATACACCTCATGATTCCAGCATTGATAATGGTATTTAGGAGCTAGTTGTGGGGTTGCTATTGGTTAAGTTGAAGTCATCACTTCGAAAGATTTACGGTCGCCACCATGATCATGACTGATTAACCGTTAAGGAACATCGGTGTCGCAAATGATCACGGATATGATCCACTTGTCGTACACATTTTGCCGACCCTTTCTTATTCAAGACTTATAACCAGGGTTGTAACTAGAATAACACAACGGGTGCCACTAGTGGAGCAGGAACTTCATACCCTTTTGAAGCGCCTTAGTTCACACCGTTTTGTAGTGGGGTTCGTGTTGTATATGTAATGTTTTGTAGAGCGTTCTTTGTCCTTTTTATTTAGGCCATTGTATTGTCTGTCCTTCTTAGATTTATGGATTCTGGTATCTTCAAACTTTGCTTTGTTCTTTTCATATGTCAAGTGGATGTTTAATTAAACTATGTGTTCTTTTGTAGGCTTCCTTTTATTTTGAACTGAACTGTTTTTTTTAAGTATACATTTTAGGTTATTTAGCATAACACAGGCAGTATCGAATGGGTTGACAAGCCCGGTGTGTCAACCACTATTTTAAAATAACCTTTCTAATATCGGAAAGGCCTACCGTCTGGTCGATAACAAACCCCGTTACGACATACTGACATTACCCGATATAAAGCCAGAGAGTAATATATAAACGATTATTACCTTCTCTGTATATTGTTTTCAAATGGGAACATTATGTAATACGACTTCATCAAAGCAAAACAAAAACCCAAGCAAAAACACACAAACTAAAAACAAAAGCAAAACAAATTTCTCAAGAAAAATAAAACTAACAAACAAGTAAACCCACATCTTACCTAGTTCACATAATATTAATTTTTGAGTGTTTTGCTTTTGTGTTATGTGCTGATAAGTATACGTATTCATGTTGAATTCAAATGTATGATACATAAAACATCATAGACTGTTATTGAATTTTATATGGAATATAAACACTAGAGGAAACCGAAGGGGCAAACCAAAATAGAAAATCTAGAGACACCGGCAATATTGAAGCTGTCCTTGGCGTTTGACATTTTACTGCAGTGGTACAGAATGTCTGTTTTTTTGTTGTTGTAAATTAAATGTCCTTTGTCTGTGTAAATTTGTATAATGTAATTCATATGTTTTTTTATATTTTTATGTATAAATGTGTATAATGCAATTCATATGTATGCTATGTTACAAAACAAGTCATTGGGCGTACAATACAGAACGAAGAGAAATGAAAAAAACAACAAAATAACGCAGAAAACTAAAACAAAATTAGCAACACGGACCCCTTTTCAAACCCGGGACTTATAATTTTTTTGGTAGATATAAACGAAGCATTGAATGCCCATTATGTAAGCAAATACTAATCAAATGAGTATGATACTTTAGTTGTTTTTCATTATTAGTAGCAATCAGAGGAGATATGCCAAGTCGTGATGAACATAATTCAAATCAGGACGACGGACCATTTAGCCCTCTTTCTGGAGTTGATAGATCGTGTCAAGGTGCTGTGGGTGGCTATATAGATGGCAATGTTACAGCCCCTTCATTCAATAATGAAAATGGTATGTAAAATGAAATTTGTCCTTATACTTCCTATGGGTTCCTATAGTATATATATTTATCCTGCACTCGTTCTAATTGACCAGTTACATTGCATTGACTGGATATATTTGTGTTATATACGGTCACTGAATCATGTTGAGCAACATAAAGAAACGGTCACAGATGACGCATTTGAAATCTCTAAGATCGACGCTTGTTTCAGCTATTTTTAGACAATTTGACAGGTGTTTTATTACTTTTGATATTGCAGGATAAGAACAATGTACGTACATTGTCGTGAAATATAACATTAATTTGCACTCACTGCGAATAAGGCTAGAAAAACTCGTCGAAGGCTCCCTTTTATACCTGTTTCTTAAGGTCGTGCAAATATATTTTATGTTTTCCGACAATGTACGATTATTGTATACATATATTGAATTGAACTATGTGTTGTTCTGTATCATTCAATGATGTTCGCCCTATTATGATTTGGACATTAGCATTTTATTCACATATGGATAGCACTAGCATGGCCGTGTCATGTCACTGAGAGGCAACGGGTACCATTTACCCCGCCGTAACGGAAATATCTCCTAACAAAATGTATAAAAGCGTATAAGTTTACAATCAAACCGGAAGAGCGCAAAAGGTGTATTTATTATAGTACCCCTTGTATATTATGATGAAGGTATTAAATTGTGGATCCACGAGGTATTATTTATTATGAAGAGTTTGAAGGTACCAAAGGGGTAATCAGAATCTGTAAATCGAACGATAGACAGCACAATGACCAAAAAAAAAGACAAAAGGAAAAACAAAAGAACTACAAAACAATACACATAAAACTAAAGATCTACAAAACATTACACATAACACTAAAGATCTACAAAACATTACACATAAAACTAAAGATCTACAAAACATTACACATAAAACTAAAAATCTACAAAACATAATACATAAAACTAAAGATCTACAAAACATTACACATAAAACTAAAGATATACAAAACATAATACATAAAACTAAAGATCTACAAAACATTACACATGAAACTAAAGATCTACAAAACATTACACATAAAACTAAAAATCTGCAAAACATTACACATAAAACTAAAGATCTACAAAACATAATACATAAAACTAAAGATCTACAAAACATAATACATAAAACTAAAGATCTGGAAAACATTACACATAAAACTAAAGATCTACAAAACATAATACATAAAACTAAAGATCTACAAACATTACACATAAAACTAAAGATCTACAAAACATTACACATAAAACTAAAGATCTACCAAACATAATACATACAACTAAAGACCTACAAAACATTACACATAAAACTAAAGATCTACAAAACATGACACATAAAACTGAAGATCTACAAAACACTACACATAAAACTAAAGATCTACAAAACATAATACATAAACTAAAGATCTACAAAACATTACACATAAAACTAAAGATCTACAAAACATTACACATAAAACTAAAGAGCTACAAAACATTACACGTAAAACGAAAGATCTACAAAACATTACACATAGAACTAAAGATCGAGTAGCACGAACCACAATAACAACTGGTGGTGAACTCGTGTGCTGTGGAAGGGTAAGCAGTTCCTTCTTCACTAATTTAATTATTTTTTCTTTTCTGTACAGATGACAATCGACCCCATTATCAATCGTCCTCAGAACATAATCCACAGCAGGACAAAATGCTATGCGGAGGACCACGCTCTTTTGATTTACCTGTTCAAAATTCTGACGCAAATCTACCTCATCCTCCACCTCACTTTCATGGACATTCTGATGGAGACGACTCTGGATTTCAAAATTGATTGAAGAACGAAACTATATACATATGTGAAACATTGATCAACCATTGTGTAAATCTACCGAATAATTGTGTTATGGAAAGAAAATGTAAACAGTGATGTGCATCAATTCCACTAATATCTACAAAATAAACATCATATCTACGTTCGTAAAAGTTGTATTTACGCCACATTGATGGACAAGTCTGTTTACAATGGTAAACATTACATCTATGGACTATACGTACACGATGATATATTTCACGATGGCCACCCTGGACGAATGATAAAGATGATCAACAAATGAGAAACAAAAGTTTAAACAGCGATGGTGAATAATTCTATCATTATCAACAAAACGAACAAAAATAAAACATTTGGATTTATTTTAGATTGAAACTAATGTCATATTTATTTGAGTGTGTATACATTATGTGTTGGTTTTTTTTCTTTCTTTTATTATTTAAGTCATTCATAGAAGAGTTTGCAGATACCAAAGGGGTAATCATAATCCGTATATTGAAGAAGAACAGACAACACAATGGGCAAACGAAAAAGCACAAAAGGACAAACATATGTTTTTTTTAACTTATCTATTATTTATTACCATGAGTACGAAGTATTTGACCAAGTACATGTAATTATGAAAAGCAGACTATTTTACAGTATGTTATACTAATAGTGAGGTTAGGGTTATGCTTTTTAACACCATCTTACAAATATCACAATTATATAGTCCTGGTCAGTTTTATTGGTGGTACAAACCGGAGTACCCGGTGAATAGGTGAAGACCGCCGATCTGCCGCAAGTCACTGACAAACTATATCACATAATGTTGCATCGAGTCAATCATGGTATGAGCGGAATTCAAACTCGCATATTTAATGGTGATGTGCACTGATTGCACAGCTAGTTGTATATCCAACTACCATACGATCACGTCAACCACGACGCGCAGAGAATATCGATGATATTATATAGCATTAATAAATTATAAACAGAACATAGACGATTGCTTCATCCTATATTTTTCCATAAAAGAACCGCAAATGTCTATTTATTAAACTCTTGTATCACTAAGAGGTGACTTCTTTAGTGTTTCCAGTGTAATTTTAAAATCAAACTGTGATATTGGTATCTTACAATTACACCAATACAATTGCACCCAAAATTGTATCAACAAAACTAACATGAGTATTATGTTATAAATATAGTGGATGTGGCCGAGTGATCTAGGGAGCTGGACATGAGGCTAAGCGATTGGTGCTGCAGTGTATCAATGGTGTGAGTTCAAATCCCATCGAGGGAAGAACAAAAATGTGTCAGTTCAAAAATCTAATTCCAACACTGTTTTGTTTAATTTTCAGACATATATGTTTCAGACATATATATATATATATATAAATTTAGCTTTAACACCACTGTTTGCTTTAAATTGCTTTAAGATATTTCTGGCATTGCATATATTAGGGATGTCATGTTATAGTCTATCATAAAAAGACAAAAAGAATCATCCCAATGGAACTGATGCTTAGTGATAACTAGTATTTATCTGATATACATGTTTATTTCCAGAAATTCGCTAGATTATTTAATCATTTCCTCTTTAATTTCAAATTAAATTAAGAATTCTCCCCTGTATGTTTGTAGTCACGATATAGTTGATAAATAACATGAGGTTGCCATTAGTGGAACAGAAACTACTTACCCTTTGGGCGTTCAGGAGTGCGTAGCGCTTTTAGTGGGATTTCTGTTGCTAAATATTCATTTTTTCTGTGTAGTGTTATTGAAACATCGTTTGCTTTTTTCACCTCTCGTACCAGCAGTTGCAGTTTTTTATTTACCAACAATTTTACTGAAATAGGACTATTTTAAATAAGCATTTGTTTTTCTGTTGGACATTGTTTACCATATTGCCAAAATATAAAGCGATGAAAGCTTCTTCAAGCGTTTCATCGGAAATGTCACTATATAATGAGAGACAGTTTAAATCATTGAATCCATGACATCAAGGGACACTGTTTCAAATGAGAATATAACACACTTATATATACGTTTGCTAAGTATTTGTTTCTGGAATGTGAGAGTTCTATCAGCACTAAAGCTGATGACGATGATGGAGATCCAACTCTATCTGATGACGATGATAGCGGTCCTAAATTGGTCCCATTTATAAAAAGCACATTAACTCAACTCTCGGGAAAGGGACCGTTGTGGTAGTGGTCGTATGGTAGTTGGATTTATTACTACATATGCTATCAGTGCCCATCACAACTCGATACAACATTATGTGATAAAGTTTGTATGTGACTTGGTCGGTGGATTTCTCCGGGTACTCCGATTTCCCCCACCAATAAAACTGACAGCCACTATATAGTTAACCTATTGTTGAAAGTGGTGTTAAACACCATAACCATAACCCATTGATTACATATGTAGTTGGAAATCCAGCAACCATAGGACCTTGACCACGACGGCCCCTATTGGTTAACGGATTTTTCGGGATACGAAACGACTTTAAGAGTTGTGACATGAACGATGCACTTTACCACGTGAGGAACAGTAACAGTTTGATATAAATTTCTTCACAATTATCATTCGTCATAACAAAGAATAGCAATATCTTTGTTATCGTTATCTAATAGTATGATATTTTCAATATTTTGACGCGATATTTTGTAATTTCCTTGTTCAGTATTTCCTGTCTATATGTAGATGTGTATTGTTTTCAGGGGTTTTTCGTTGCACCATGTGTTCTTTGCAATTATAAGATATAATTAGCCTCTATACAGCTTTGTTGGAGATTATTATTTCCCCACTTATATCTTACATAATAATTGAAAATGAGATGAAATAATAACAGTGTAAAAGGTTCATGAAAACCAACTTGAAGAACAGCCTTTGTAGGATGTAGAAAGTACAACTAAGCATCGAACGATCAACTGCAGGACACATACAAACTATTATACATTGCACAATACCTCATCGTGTTTCCACCAGCAGGATCGGTGCAATATCAACAACAATTCGTGTACACAAACCAATCCAGATTGACACAGCAGAACTAGACAAAAATATGAAATGGTCATGGCCAAAGACAATAAACGTTAGAGAATACCGATTCGGAAGTCAAAAAAGACAATCCAGAGAAACTGGCAAATAAGACACACAAGACGGAAAAAAACCCACAAGCACAACACTATATGTGTTGGACACCACTATGGTCAAGCAAACACAAACAGGACAAAACAACATCAGTGAGAACTAAAGACAAATCCAGATACACAAAGCAAAACCTGTGATACATATCTATAGAGAGCTTTACCTAAAATACATATACATATTAGGTTTGCTTTACGTATGGGATATGTGCAATGTACTTATATAACGGGTCATATGGGATACATATATATATATATATATAATAGTCTATAGCGTGTCACCTGAGATACAGTCAAGCCGGCACATGCGGTCACCTCCATTATGCAGTCAACTGTATTAAAAGGTCACATTTTTTTCTTGTCTTGTCATACAACATTTCAAATTAATTGTACCTAAGTTAAGAGATCACCTGTCTTATAAAACCACTTCTGTTCCACATGTGATCTCTTAATACAGGTTTGATTGTATGCAGTTTTACATCACGTGACTTAGGATACGTAGCCCTATAGCGCAACACCATGGTTTCACGGATATATAGACGTTATATGTGCAGTAGGCAGTGGTGCTTCTACATAAAACTAAAAAGGTACAAAAAATATAGGATTAGTATATTTATCATTAATATTAAAATTTTAGAATATAAATATAATGTTTAATATAAAAAATATTGTATCATTTGAATTTGTAAGCCCTTATCTGTGTCAATACATTGACAATAAATACACACCCTCGTTGAAATGCATATTGCAAAAAGCATAAAGCAAGAAAATACACAATATATCATGTAATTATCATTGAAACGAAGGTTCTGCTTCCTCTGTCATAGGCATACTTAGCTTAGTTTGACTATTTGTTTTAGGCTCTTTGGTTTGCAAGCCCCCAAAGACTTTTGAATTATTTTGCTTTCAAATATTTTGACTTTGAGCATATACCAGATGAAGGTTATTCCAGAAACGTGTTGTCCGCACTAAATATGATATCTACGTTTCTACTAACAGGTGCTGATAGTCATATACATCAAGGCTTTAATGTGTTTGTAGATATATTTATATATATATATGGATATTATTAGTGCGCAAACATACGGTACCATAGATGGCGAGTTATTGAAGTTTGAAATAAGATTGTCCTTCCCAATTATGATTGATTATACATCATTACATGGGATACTAATCTTTACATATATGATTTGTGATTTAAAAAAAAACCGTAGATATCAAATTTAGTGCGCAAGATACGTTTCTGGAATATCCTTCATAAAGTACGCTCAAATTCTAAAGATTGTGAATTATTCAACGATGAAATAAGATTATATTTTTCAGGAATTATCTTTGATTATACGAGGACAGGGAGCAGTGTCCTGTTGTATAAGATTAAAACAATGTTTTTTTTATTATTCCTAAATGATATTTGCTTATTTTGAAATACCATATCAGGCCTTATAGGGATGTATGTTATGATTAAATTTCATTTCATAAATGTACATGGATAAGCTACGAGGGATGTTTGGTGATATTGTATTTTGCAAATACATGGATACGGTACCAAATATAATACCTGTGCAATTTAGATTATAAATGTTGTATGTAAGGTGCGGGTTATGGTGTTGAACGACACTTTCAACAATAATGCAGCTATATCGTGGTTATCAGTTTTATTGGTGGAGGAAATCGCAGTACCCGGAGAAAACCACCGATCTACCGCAAGTTACTGACAAACTTGATCTCATACTGTTGTATCGAGTACACCTCGACTGAGCGGGATTCGAACTCACAACATTAGTGGTGATATGCACTGATTGCATATTTAGTTGTAAATCCAACTATCACACGATCACAACCAAAGTCCCGGTCGTATATATATAAATTGAGAGAAATAAGCATATTTTAAAATCCAGCAACATTCTAGGTTCAATTTACAATAAAACACTTCTGTAGGGATTTGTCAAATATTAGAATTAAGTCTATTAGATCTTTGTAACATCTATATAATTGAAATTATTAATCATTTACTTGCAGTATATTGTTATATCGTAGTACGCGTGTAGTATTTGCAACTCTGTTAGTTCCCCCCCTTTTATGCAAATTATGTCACTGGTTACCATGGCAACTATTTCATTGTAATTGGGTTTCTAAAATACCTGCCGATGCAATAATACTGACAACACGTCTCTCACATTTAAAATAAAACAAAACAACTTTGAAATAGGAATCTAAATGTGATTTATGACTTTTATCCAGGTTTGTAACAAGAATTACACGACGGGTGGCACAAATGAAGCAGGACCAACTTAGTCTTCCGAAGCACAAAAGTTCACCCCCTATTGTTAGTGCGTTCGTGGTGCTCGATCTTTAGATTTCTGTGTAACGTTTTGTCAAGCGACAAGAAGAAAGCAAAAAAAAATATATAATAAGCTAATATAATACTCACAAGATAGACTATTTTATTTTTGTTGCTTTTATCGCACTGAAGATTTTTTTACAATTTCCAATGAACACCCATGGGCATTTTATTGTTTTATCCTATACCATTGCACTCAAGATCTGTAGCATTCTATCTTAACTAATACGATATAATCTAACATAACAGAATCTAGAAGAAGAAGTACATTCGATGTATTAATCTCTAAGACATGTGGCTTCTTACTGTCTTCTGAACAATTAGAGAATCTCTATAATGCCATCATGGCTTAATGCCGAATTTGGCTGCATGAAGACAAAAATAAAATTTTTCAGAATATTCTTCGAGTTCATGTCAGTTCTAGAATATTTAATTTTCCAGATTAATTTTGAATAACATAATATATTTTCTTTGGATTGGTGCTGCCAATCCGAAATGCAAGTTTGTTTTAATTATCGGATTAGAGTATATTATGCTTTATTTATATGATGAAAACGTAGATATGCAATTTAGTGAGCATGGCGCATTTCTGCAAGAAGTTTTCATCAAGTAAGTTCAAAAGCAAATACTTGAAAGACAAACAAAAAGTCTTTAGTAGCAAAAAACCGAAAGGGCCTAAACATGATAGCAAAAATCGACTGAGGTCACCCATGCTAATATTACATTATTTTCGAAAACAAATATACATCTAGTTAACCATATCAGTTCCTAGGCACTAACTACTGAGCAAATGATACCCTCGGGAACTAATAGTACACTAGCAGAGGTATCGACCCAGTGACAGTAAACAAACCTCAGATATCTAATTTATTTTGGAATAACCTTCATCAGGTAATCCCACAGTCAAAAGATTTGAAAAGCAAAATAATGTCAAATCCTTGGACAAGGTGCTGTTTTCTTTCAAACTCAAGAGTCATATTTTGAAATAATAAATTGTTTAACTTTTTGTCCATCGGTTCGCAAAGATACATTGCAATTGTGCATACCTATGCAAATTACTAGTATATTTTAAAAAATTGATCGTATTTATGTTCGGTTCATGAAAAAATAACCTCTATCAGGTTGTAGCGGTTTACGTAAGGGTGTGTACAACATGATTGAGGTTATTTCGAATGAACCGAAGCAAATAATTTCGATCAATCCTTATAAATTGATTGAAGCTTTGTTTGTTATGATATTAAAAAAATACATCTATTTTTTCAAAATAAGGCAAATAATCGAAAATAAATTTAAATAACCCCAAGGGTGCCTCATTTAAAGAAAATCACATGATGACAACGGCACACGACACCTTGAGAATGACGTCTATTTTCAGATTCGTACATTGGAAAATAACCTCAACCTTTTAAACCAATCAAAACACGTATGAAATGATATGTGACTCTAAAATTAGTTTATTACAGTATGCTTACCACAGTTTGATTCATATTTCTAGGATGTTACCGTCAGATTGTTTGTTTTAATTCCTGTTTTATGGGCCTATGAACAAAAGTCAAGCTTCCTACATGTACACGACTAAGAAGATATACTATCTATGATTTGATAGTTTTGCCGTATATCGCACCACCAATGACCACTCGTAGCAAGAAATTGGTTTTATGACACGTTGTCGATGGTCTTCTACTCATAAGAAGCCTAGTGTTCTACATATTGATTTCAAACCCTTCTTAGGGATTTGTTTTTTCATAGACCAGCACAACAACATGCTACATTTTCGGAGATATTGTCACTGCACCATGTTGCCTGTTTTCATTTCAAGGGATATGTTCGCTTGGGCTAGGGATTGGTTCGACCAATGTATAATTATTACCTGTACATCAAAGTCCCTTACCTATATCACAAACCCTAATCTTCCTAATTGTCTTAGCTAGATCTCTGTGTATTCACTAGCAACATATCAACCAACTATTGCATTATCAGCTTTACATCATAGCCTCTAGCTATGACACTATCGTATTTCTTCGTACTTGTTGTAGTGCAATAAT
>MJUT01051655.1:474159-484743 GCA_002080005.1 Gigantidas platifrons
TATATATATATTTATCAGTTTTTCATTTTACATATCGCTATTTGTTTTTACATATTTTATTTTTACCCCCTTAGATTTGGAAAACCATGAACATGATCAGCATGTACCGCTACAGCCAGTAAACGGAGAACTACCAATAGTTGGTGGGTATATTTTACTTCCTGAACAAGAGTCCATCGTCTTAAAACGACTAAAAAAAGGCAACCAAAGATATTCAGTAGCGATTAACCAATTCTATTCTGTTCAGTTTAAAATATTGAATTACAGTTATATATATTATACAAATTTTAATACAAGACGAATTACGCAAAATTAAATATAATAAAATTAACATAAAAAAATCATCCCAGCAAATGCATTGCTATGTCCAGAATTTGTTGCGAATGTGAACCAAGACCTTTCAAATATCATTGAAACATGCATTCCCCTTTTAGTACTAAAACAAGCAAAATGAATCATTTTAATTAAACGTTGAGCAATCATAAAGGGCAATACATGGAAGACTGGCAATGTTCTTTTTGTACTTGGCATAACATGTCAATTTGATGTCAAATTAACCTCTCTGTGCTTTGGTGTGCGTCTTATAGTTTTGAATAGAGCAATTCCTATATTCTACACGGACTTGACGATATGAATAATACATGTAAACTCGCCACATATGTGTGCATGTACCAAGTCAGGACCTGGATTTCTAATGTCATATGGTTTGGTTCTTTTCTATGTTCAATGATTTGATGTGAGATGTCATCGTTGATATTTGTAGAATTTGTAGTAAGTGACAACCATACAATATATCTGTCCCACTGGATCTCAAAGTTACTTGTGATAATAGGTTAATATTTATATACAATCCTCATTCTAAATATTTATGGCATATGTTTAAGAACTGTGTATGATTTGGGAATGATGCATGGACCAATTCAAGATATATGTTTAAAGCCGTATTCGTTTTAACTTATATGTAGGAATCAAAGGTAGAACCTGTACTATATGTAATGTTTGTGTTATTTTTTTTTTCACATATATATTTGTCAGTTATTAATTCTACATATTGTTGTTTGTTTTTACATATTTTGTTTTTTTTCTTAGATTTAGAAAACCATGAAAATATTGTACATGTCTCGTTACAGCCAATGAACGGAGCAATACCAATAGTTGGTGGGTATCTTTTTTTTCTTCACTGAACAAGAGTTCATCGTCTTAAAACGACTAAAGGACATCACAGATATTCAGTAGCGATTAACCAAGTCATGATTATTAAAATACTACCATTTCTGAATTGTTCTGCTCAGTTTAAAATATTGAATTACAATTATATATATTATACAAATTTTAATACACATTAGAAATTCAAGACAAATTACGCTAAATTAAATATAAAAAAATTAACATCAAAAAGTCATCCCAGCAAATGTATTGTCATGTCCAGAATTTGTTGAGAATGTGAACCAATAACGTTCAAATATTATTGAAACATGCATTCCCCCTTTAGTACTAAATCAAGCAAAATGGATCATATTAATTAAACGTTGAGGAATCATAAAGGGCATCCATGGAAGACTGGCAATGTTCTTTTTGCACTTTGCACAGTACATTGTGTATGTTAATTTGATGTCAAATTAACCTCTCTGTACTAAATTGGTGTGCATCGTTTTGGTCTGAATAGAACAATTCCTATTATCTACACGGACTTGACGATATGAATAACACATGTACGTTCGCCGCATATGTGTGCATGTACCAAGTCAGGATCTGAATTTCTAATGTCATATGGTTTGGTTGTTTTCTACGTTAAATGCTATTGATGTGAGATGTCATCGTTGATAATGTAGAATTGTTTACCATCACTGTTTACATTTCCTTATCAGAGTCATGCATCATTACTTGATAAGATTTAATCAGGAGACATATAATGCATAAAATGATATCAGAGAATCATTATCGATAAGGCAATATCCTAAACATGTCTCCTAATGTAAGTTCATTACGAACATCAAGAACAAATCTATGGATGGGTTAGTGTTATGGTGTTTAACTCCATTTCAACAATACTTTAGCTTGATCGTGGCGCTCAGTTTTATTGATGGAGGAACCGAAGCACCCAGAGAAAACCACTGACCTGCGACAATTCATTAACAAACTTTATTAAATGATAAGGAATTTTGCCTTTTTCTGATTGGCCTAATCAGTATTTTCTCAACTCTACCTCAGAGTGAGTACACTTCGCATGCAGTGAGTACACCTTGCGTGAGGTATATTCGCGCTTGCCCACCGATCAACCAAAACCAAGATGTCAAGTTGTGTCGACCAATCAAATTGCATCTTACTCATTCATAAAATTTTCAAAAAGTTTCAAAAATTTCAAAGTTTTCATAAAATTTCTAAATTTTAATATTCAAACAATAACGTTGAAAAAATGATAAAACCATTATTAAGTTTGAAAAAATCCTTATTATTTAAGAAAGCAGTTATTGACTTTATGATTTCAGTCTACTCATAACTATTCGAACCTGGTCAATGATTGATTCACCTCGGCCGTTGGCCTCAGTCAATCAATCATTGATCAGGTCCGTATAGTCATGAGTAGACCTCATTAAAAGTCAATAATTGTATAGTATTAAATAAAGTTGTATCGAGTACACCTCGCATTGAGCGGGATTCGAATTCATAAGTTTAGTGATGATAGACAACTGATTCAAAAAGTAGTTTTCAGATAATTGTATATACAGATATAATGTAATAAAAACTTCTTATTAAAATAATATTCGTCAATGTTACGATATAGAGCTTATGAAATTAGTTAAACGTTGAGAAAACCACATTAATATATCGGCAACATTTGTTGACATTGGGGCAGATCCTTATCCGTCTACCCAAGACAACATTCCAAATGGTATGTATGATCTAAGTCTCCACTTAGCATAGTATGTCTATTTGATGTCAAATTAACCTCTCTGTGCTTTGGTGTGTGTCTTTTTGTGCTTAATAGAACAATTCCTATTTTCTATATGGACTTGACGATATGAATAGAACATTTACGATTGCCACATATGTCTGTCTGTCCGCTCGCCACATATGTGTGCTTGTATCAAGTCAGGACCTGTGTTTCATATGGTTTGGTTCTTTTCTATGTTCAATGATTTCATGTGAGACGTCATTTTTGATATTTGTAGAATTGCTTAACATCACTGCTTAAGCTTTGTTTTTATCAAAGTCATGCATCATTAATTGATAAACATCATCCAGGAAAATATATAATATAATAAAACCGTCTCCTAATGTCAGTTCATATAGAAAACATCATGGGAAGGTTAGGTTTATGAAGTTTGACGTCTTTTTCAACAATATTTTAGTTATATCGTGGTATTTAGTTTTATTGATGGAGGAAACTAAAGTAACCTGAGAAAACCACTGACCTGCTGCAAGTCACCGACACATTTTATCACATAAAGTAGTATCAAGTGCACCTCGCCATTTACCGGATTCGAATTAACAAGTTTAGTGATGATAGGCAACTGATTCCAAAAGTAGTTTTCAGATACTCGTATATACAAATATAGTGTAATAAAAACTTCTTATTAAAATCATATTTGTCCATGTTACGAACTCGTCCTGAATATAGCTGAAAAATTGCTCGTTGGACGTTAAACACCAATCAATCAATCAATCAATCAATGTTACGAAATAGAGCTTATGATATTAAATAAACGTTGAGAAAACAACATTAATATATATGTAACAATTGTAATTTGTAGATGATGATAATTTTGAAAATGAGGCAGATCTTAATCAGTTTCCCCAAGACAACATTCCAAATGGTATGTATGATCTAATTCTCCACTTACCATGTTATATTAGTGATATCAAATTAACCTATCTGTGCTTTGTTATGTGGCTTTTTGTTCTGAACAGTACAAGTGCTTTTTTTTACACGATATGAATATTACATGTACGCTAACCACATATGTGTGCATGTACCAAGTCAGGACCTGGATTTCTAATGTCATATGGTTTGGTTGTTTTCTATGTTCAATGATATTTATGTGAGATGTCATCGTTGATATTTGTAGAATTGTTTACCATCACTGTTTGCATATCCTTATCAGAGTCATGCATCATTACTTGATATGATTTACTCAGGAGATATATAATGCATAAAATGATATTAGAGAATGATTACCGATAAGGTAATATGCTAAAGCCGTCTCCTAATGTAAGTTCATTACGAACATCAAGAACAAATCTATGGATGGGTTAGGGTTATGGTGTTTAACTCCATTTCAACAATACTTTAGCTTGATCGTGGCGCTCAGTTTTATTGATGGAGGAACCGAAGCACCCAGAGAAAACCACTGACCTGCTACAAGTCACTGACGAAATGTGTTAAATAAAGTGGCATCGAGTACACCTCGCATTGAGCGGGATTCGAATTCACAAGTTTAGTGATGATAGACAACTGATTAAAAAAGTAGTTTTCAGATAATTGTATATACAGGTATAATGTAATAAAAACTTCTTATTAAAATAATATTCGTCAATGTTAGGAAATAGAGCTTATGAAATTAGTTATACGTTGAGAAAACCACATTAATATATCAGCAACATTTGTAGATGTTGATACTGTAGACATTGGGACAGATCCTTATCCGTCTCCCCAAGACAACATTCCAAATGGTATGTATGATCTAAGTCTTCACTTAGCATAGTATATTAGTTTGATGTCGAAATAACGACTCTGTGCTTTGGTATGTGTCTTTTTAGCTTTGAAAATATCAATTGCTATTTTTTACACGGGCTTGACGAAATGAATACTAAATTTACACCCGTCACATATGTGTGTGCCTGTCCCAAGTTCGGACTTGGATTTGCAACGTCATATGTTCTTGTCTATTCTGTATTCAATGATTTGAGGTGCGATGTGATTGTTGATATTAATTAATTAATATTATAAATTAGTAAGGATTACCCGTCTCCTAATGTCAGTGCATAAAGAAATAATAAAATAAATCAAGGACAGGTTAGAGTTACGGTGTTTGACGACACTTTCAGCAATACTTCAGCTTTATCGTGGCGGTCAGTTTTATTGACGATAAGCTTTATCACATAAAGTTGTATCGAATACACCTATCCATGAGCAGAATTCGAATTCACAATAATATTTTAGTTATATCGTGGCGGTCAGCTTTATTGGTAAGAAGAAACGAGTACCCTGTCGCAAGTCATTGACAAACTTTATCACATAATGCTGTATTGAGTACACCTCGCCATGGACGGTGTTCGAACTCACAACTTTAGTGGTGATAGGCACTGATTGCATAGGTAGTTATAAATCCAACTATATACGATCAAAACAACGACAACCACTTTAAAAATTGGTATTGGTCTAAGCATGAAACATTAATGAGTAAGAAACAATGAGTGCTTGGCTCGGAAGAAGGATAATGTGAAAGAGTGGAGGGACATCTCTACCCGTGAACTGTTGTTTCAAAAAGCTAGCACTATAAATGTACACTTACGATTGGTGGTTTATTTCAAAGTGGATTGTATCAGCATAATCTTATTGAAATGTAACTTTTCCTCGCCATCATATACTAGTAGATGAAAGTTTCTTCATTGGCGCTAAGGAACAATCACGTACTCATTCACTCAGAGAAACTTATAATATTGATATTTTATTTCTGATATTTAGTAACAGATGATGGATCACATAGCTGTGGAGAGGAAGGCAATAATCCAACATATGTAAAACAGCTTTATACACCTTATGATTCCAGCATTGATAATGGTATGTAGGAGCTAGTTGTGGGGTTGCTATTGGTTAAGTTGAAGTCATCACTTCGAAAGTTTTACGGTCGCCACCATGATCATGACTGATTAACCGTTAAGGACCATCGGTGTCGCAAATGATCACGGATATGATCCACGTGTCGAAAACATTTTTCCGACCCTTTCCTTATTCAAGACTTATAACCAGGGTTGTAACTAGAATAACACAACGGGTGCCACTAGTGGAGCAGGAACTGCCTACCCTTCCGAAGCGCCTTAGTTCACACCGTTTTGTAGTGGGGTTCGTGTTGTAAATGTAATGTTTTGTAGAGCGTTCTTTGTCCTTTTTATTTAGGCCGTTGTGTTGTCTGTCCTTAGATTTACGGATTCTGGTATCTTCAAACTTTGATTTGTTCTTTTCATATGTCAAGTGGATGTTTAATTAAACTATGTGTTCTTTTGTAGGCTTCCTTTAATTTTGAACTGAACTCTGTCCTTTTTGTTTTTTTTTACGGGGCTGTCGATATGAAGTATACATTTTAGGTTATTTAGCATAACACAGGCAGTATCGAATGGGTTGACAAGCCCGGTGTGTCAACCACTATTTTAATAACCTTTCTAATATCGGAGAAGCTTACCGTCTGGTCGATAACAAACCCCGTTACGACATACTGACATTACCCGATATAAAGCCAGAGAGTAATATATAAGCGATTATTACCTTCTCTGTATATTGTTTTCAAATGGGAACATTATGTAATACAACTTCATCAAAGCAAAACAAAAACACAAGCAAAACAATTTTCTCAAGAAAAATAAAACTAACAAACAAATAAACCCACATCTTACCAAGTTCACATAATATTAATTTTTGAGTGTTTTGCTTTTGTGTTTTGTGCTGATAAGTAAGTATACGTCTTTACGTTGACTTCAAATGTATAATACATAAAACATCATAGACTGTTATTGAATTTTATATGGAATATAAACACTAGAGGAAACCGAAGGGGCAAACCAAAATATACAATCTAGAGATACCGGCAACATTGAAGCTGTCCTTGGTGTTTGACATTTTACTGCAGTGGTACAAAATATCTGTTTTTGTAAATTAAATGTCTTTTGTCTGTGCAAATTTGTATAATGTAATTCATATTTTTTTATATTTTTATGTGTAAATGTGTATAATGCAATTCATATGTATGTTATGTTACAAAACAAATCATTGGGCGTACAATACAGATCGAAGAGAAATGAAGAAAAAAAACACAACATAACGCAGAAAACTAAAACAAAGGGGCCACACGGACCCCTTTTCAAACTCTGGATTTATTGTGCCTATTATGTAAGCAAATACTAATCAAATGAGTATAATACTTTTGTTGTTTTTCGTTATTATTAGCAATCAGAGGAGATATGCCAATTCGTGATAAACATAATTCATATCACGACGACGGATCATTTAATCCTCTTTCTGAAGATGATAGATTGTGTCAAGGTGCTGTGGGTGGCGATATAGATGACAATGATACAGCCTCTTCAAACAATAATGTAAATGGTATGTAAAATGAAACTTGTCCTTATACTTCCTATGGGATCCTATAGTATATATATATATATATTTATCCTGAACTCGTTCTAATTGACCAGTCACATTGCATTGACTGGATATATTTGTTTTATATACGGTCACTGAATCATCTAACTTCTGGTACCTGATTCATGTTGAGCAACATAAAGAAACGGTTACAGATGACACATTTGAAAACGCTAAGATCAACGCTTGCTTCAGCTATTTTTAGACAATTTGCCAGATGTTTTTGAGCTTTTGATATTGCAGGATAAGCACAATATACCTACATTGTCGTTAAATATCAAATTAATTTACACTCGCTGCAAATAAAGCTAGAAAAGCTCGTCAAAGACACCCTTTTATACCTGTTTCTTAAGCTCGTTCAAATATATATTTACGTTTTCCGACAATGTACGATTATTATATACATATATTGAATTGAACTATGTGTTGTTCTGTATCATTCAATGATGTTCGCCCTATTATGATTTGGAAGGTAGCATTTTATTCATCAATGGATAACACTAGCATGACCGTGTCATGTCACTGAGAGGGAGAGGCTACCATTTACCCTGCCGTAAGGGAAATAATTCCTATGAAACCGGAAGTGTGTAAAAGGTGTATTTATTACAGTACACCTTGTATATTATGATGAAGGTATTACATTGTAGATCCACGAGCCTGAGTATTATTTATTGTGAAGACTTTGAAGGTACTAAAGATGTGATCAGAATCTGTAAATCGAAGGATAGACAGCACAATGACCAACAGAAAAAGACAAAAGGAAAAACAAAAGAACTATAAAACATTACACATAAAACTAAAGATCGAATAAAACGAACCTCAATAAAAACTGGTGGTGAACTCATGTGCTGTGGAAGGGTAAGCAGTTCCTGCTTCACTACTTTAATGTGTTTTTTTTTCTGTACAGATTTCCAGGGCGTCAAACTACTCAATCACCAACCATCCCCAGAACATGATTCTCAACAGGACAGAATAGTATCAGGACCACGTTCTTTCCCTGTTCGAAATCCTGCCGTTAATGATCCTCTACCTCACTATCATAATGGATCTTCTGATGAAGACGACTCTGGGTTTCAAAATTGATTGAAGAAAGAAACTGCATAAATATGTCAAACATTGACCAACCATTGTGTAGATATACCGAACATTTTTATGGAAAGGAAATTTAAACAGTGCTGTTCATCAATTTCACTATTAATAGCTACAAAGTGAACATCATATCTACGTTGGTAAAAGTCGTATTTATGCCACATTGGTGGACAAGTATGTTTACAATGGTAAACATTCCATCTATGGTGTATAAGCACGGTGATATGTTTCACTATGACCACCCTGGACGAATAATAAAGATAATAAATGAGAAACAAAAGTTTAAACAGCGATGGTGAACAATTCCATCATTATCAACAAAACGAAAAAACAATAAAATATTTGGATTTATTTTAGATTGAAACTACTGTCAATAAATATTTATATGAGTGTGTATGTAAGACATAATTTTTCCCAGTTGAAATTTTATCCAGTGGAAAGAATTTAATATTATACATTTATTGCATGCTGGTGAGGGAAATATGAAAATTTGTTCACCCAAGACTATCATATTCAACGAGGGCATCCCCCGAGGGGAATATGATACTCGTGGGTGAATACATTTCATATTTCCTGTACACACATGCTATAAATGTTTTATTATACCGAATGAAACCAAGAAAACACATATATGTAAAATACTGCTGGCAAACATATTCTAAGTCCATTGGAACGTTGTCTCAGATATTTAAAAATCAAATTGCAACGGTTGCCTGCAAATGATGCGTTCCGAGTGCCTCTGACGTTTTCCTATCAAAGAACGATAACTCTGGCGGGAAAACCCGCGAGGCTTCCGAAGTGGTGGAATATGATATTTATTTCACGGAATATGATTTTGGTCCTGTGTGATCACGTGTTCTGATTTTTGCCCATTGTCCAATCAAATTAATCTATTTATGGTAATTGATATATGAGGTATAATAATAAATTTTATGCTACGGTCAATATTTTATAATACAATACTTTCCATTGCTATTAAAAAAATGATCCTAGTGTACAATAAACAGATACATAATATTATATCCTATGCCGATTATTAAATCATGAGATGCATCTGTAATATTATTTCTGACGATTAATAATAAATCCCATTAGATATTATATAATTAAATTTATGCATTTTATTCAATAAAATATTTATATTGAATTGAATTGAATGACAAATCACCTGAACCATCAAATGAGATAATCCGGATAATATTTTATACTAAGGTATGTAATATTATGTCCGACGCTGATTATTAAATCACGAGACGCATCTATATTATTATTTCCGACGCTCATAGATAAATCACCCGATCCATCACACGAGCTAATCCGGATAATATTTTATACTATGGTATGCAATATTATTTCCGACGGTGATTAATAAATCACCTGATCTATCCGGAAAATATTTTATAAATAAAATTTACAGGTAACTATATATATACGGAAAATTTATTATAGCCAGAAAACTGTCAATTTAAATGACAGATTGAGTAATCTTCAAACCCATTATAAATTCAGTAGAGTCATGTAAGTTTAAATATATTAAAAATTTGATTCATTGGTACATTGCATTGGTCGATATTGAATAATGGAAGAAGATGAGTACAATGATATTGTTACATATATACAAGACTAAAATGTTATCTACGGATATATGTTGATATTAAATTTATTCCAACTCATCCGGAAAATATTCAATAGCAATCAAACTCCGTATATCAAAGAACAGATAACACAATGGCCAAAAAAAAGTAAACAAGGACAAACAACGATCTACAAAGCATACATATAAAGCAAAAGCTAGAGTAACACGAACCCCACTAAAAACCGGAGTGAACTAACGTGCTCCGGAAGTGTTGGCCTTCCTGCTCCACTAGTTGCACACGTTGTGTTACTCTAGTTAAGAACCCGGTGATAAGTCATTAATGAGGAAAGGACCGAAAAGTGTTTACGACATGCGAATATATCCATGGTCATTTGTGACACTGATGTTCCGTATCGGCTAACCAAGTCATGGTGGTGATCGTAAAACTTTCGAAATGATGACTCCAACTTAACCAATGGCAATAGTTTGTTTTAGCTTATATATTATGTATTTTAGGAACTATACATTTCATACTTACACATATATATATATATATATA
>MJUT01051655.1:503819-561364 GCA_002080005.1 Gigantidas platifrons
AAAAAAAAAAAAAAACAAACATAGAAATAAATAAACCCTAATCTTACCAAGTTCACATAATATTAATTTAGGAGTGTTTTGCTTTTGAGCTTTGTGCTGATAAGTATGCATATTCATGTTGACTTAAAATGTAAATTAAACTTCTTTTGTCTGTGTAAATTTGTATATTCATATGATTTTTTTATTTTTTTTTATTTATTTATTTATTTGTTTTTTTTTTAAATAAACAAATACCAAGAAAACATTGGGCATACAATGCAGAACGAAGACAAATGAAAAAAACAAAAACAAAAAACAAAAAAGAACAACATAGCATAACGCAGAAAACTTAAAAAATTTGCAGCATGGACCCCACTTAAAAACCGGAATTTATAAATTTATTAGCAGATATAAACGAAATGTTGAATGCTCATTATGTAAGCAAATGCTAATCAAATGAGTATGATACTGTTGTTGTTTTTCGTTATTATTAGCAAGCAGAGGAGATATGTCAAGTCGTGATGAAGATAATTCAAATCAGGACAACGGATCATTTAATCCTCTGACTGCAGATGCTAGGTCGTGTCAAGGTGCTGTGGGTGGCGATATAGATGGCAATGATACAGCCTCTTCAATCAGTAATGAAAATGGTATGTAAAGTGAAATTTGTCCTTATACTTCCTATGGGTTCCTATAGTAAATATATATCTATCCTGAACTCGTTCTAATTGACCAGTCACATTGCATTGACTGGATATTTTTGTGTTATATACGGTCACTGAATCATCTAATTTCTGGTACCTGATTCATGTTGAGCAACATAAAGAAACGGTTACAGATGACGCATTTGAAAACGCTAAGATCGACGCTTGTTTCAGCTATTTTTAGACAATTTGCCAGGTGTTTTTGAGCTTTTGATATTGCAGGATAAAAACAATATACGTACATTGTCGTGAAATATAACATTAATTTGCACTCACTGCGAATAAGGCTAGAAAAGCTTGTCAAAGACACCCTTTTATACCTGTTTCTTAAACTCATGCAAATATATTTCATGTTTTCCGACAATGTACGATTATTATATACATATATTGAATTGAACTATGTGTTGTTCTGTATCATCCAATGATGTTCGCCCTATTATGATTTGGAAGGTAGCATTTTATTCATCAATGGATAACACTAGCATGGCCGTGTCATGTCACTGAGAGGGCTACCATTTACCCCGCCGTAAGGGAAATAACTCCTATCAAACCGGAAGTGTGCACAAGGTATACTTATTACAGTACACCTTGTATATTATTATGAAGGTATTAAATTGTAGATCCACGAGCCTGAGTATTATTTATTGTGAAGAGTTTGAAGGTACCAAAGGGGTAATCAGAATCTGTAAATCGAAGGATAGACAGCACAATGACCAAACGAAAATATACAAAATTAGGGAAAACAAAAGAACTACAAAACATTACACTTAAAACTAAAGATCGAGTAACACGAACCTCAATAAAAAGTGGTGGTGAACTCATGAGCTGTGGAAGGGTAATTAAGCAGTTCCTGCTTCACTACTTTAATGGGTTTTTTTCTTTTCTGTACAGCTTCCCAGGTCGTCAAACTACACAAGGATCAACCGTCATCAGAACATGATCTACAGCAGGGCAGAATGGTATCAGGACCACGCTCTTTTCCTGTTCGAAATCCTTATCCAAATCTTCCTCATCATCTACTTCAACCTCACGATCATGGTGGATTTTCTGATGAAGGCGACTCTGGATTTCACAATTGATTGATGAAAGAAACTATAGCTATGTCAAACATTGATCAACCATTGTGTAGATATACCGACAGTGCTGTTCATCAATTTCACTAATAGCTACAAAGTAAACATTATATCTACTTTGGTAAAAGTCGTATTTATGCCACATTGGTGGACATGTATGTTTACAATGGAAAACATTCCATCTATGGTGCATAAGCACGGTGATATATTTCATTATGACTACCCTGGACGAATAATACAGATAATAAATAAGAGAAAAAAGTTTAAACAGCGATGGTGAACAAATTCCATCATTATCAACAAAACGAACGAAAAATAAAATATTTGGATTTCTATTAGATTGAATCTACTGTCAATAAATATTTATACGAGTGTTCATGTAAAACAAAAAAATTTCTGGTTGAAATTTTATCCTGTGGAAAGAATTTAATATTAAATTGTATGTTACGGTAAATATTTTACAATAAAATACTTTCCATTGCTATAAATAAAAAGTATCCTAGTGTACAATAAACAGATATATAATATTATGTCCTACGCTGATGATTAAATCATGAGATGCATCTGTAATATTATTTCTGACGATTAATAATAAATCCCATTAGATATTATATAATTAAATTTATGCATTTTATTCAATAAAATATTTGAATTGAATTGAATTGAATGATAAATCACATGAACCATCAAATGAGATAATCCGGATAATATTTTATACTAAGGTATGTAATATTATGTCCGACGCTGATTATTAAATCACGAGACGCATCTATATTATTATTTCCGACGCTCATAGATAAATCACCCGATCCATCACAAAAACTAATCCGGATAATATTTTAATATTATTTCCGACGGTGATTAATAACTCACCTGACCCATCCGGAAAATATTTTATAAATAAAATTTACAGGTAAATATATATATATACGGAAAATTTATTATAGCCAGAAAACTGTCAATTTAAATGACAGAGTGAGTAATCTTCAAACCCATTATAAAATCAATAGAGTATTGTAAGCTTAAATATATTAAAAATTTGATTCATTGGTTCATTGTATTGGTCGATATTGAATAATGGAAAATGAGTACAATATTATTACATATATACAAGACTAAAATGTTATCCACGGATATATTTGGATATCAATTTTTTTCCAACTCATCTGGAAAATATTTAATAGCATTGGAAGAAAAATATTGAAATATTGTCCAAGGACAATATTTTATATTAAAAATAATCCGCCGGAAAGAATATTATGGAGTATAAAATACGATGTTGCATGTATACATTAGGTGTTGTCTTTTTTATTTTTATCATTATTTATGTCATTTAAAGAAGAGTTTGAAGATACCAAACGGGTAATCAGAATCCGTATATCAAAGAACATACAACACAATGGTCAAAAGAAACAGTACACAAGGACAAGCAACGATCTACAAAGCATACATATAAAACAAAAGCTATAGTAACACGAACTCCACTAAACACCGGAGTGAACTAAGATGCTCTGGAAGTGTTGGCCTTCCTGCTCCACTAGTTGCACCCGTTGTGTTACTCTAGTTAAGAACCCGATGATAAGTCATTAATGAGGAAAGGACCGAAAAGTGTTTATGACATGCGAATATATCCGTGGTCATTTGTGACACTGATGTTCCGTAACGGCTAACCAAGTCATGGTGGTGATCGTAAAACTTTGGAAATGATGAATTCAATTTAATCAATGGCAATTGTTTGTTTTAGCTTATCTATTATATATTTTAGGAACTATACCTTTCATACTTACACATACATATATTTATATATAGAAAATATCAATATGGATGATCTGAGAACTGCGCTGACGATATCATTTGGGGACTAATAGTCTTCCATCAGAGGTATTGACCGACCCAGTGATAGTAATTAAAACAAATATTACATTGTAGATTAAATATGATGTTTCATTTGCATTCACTCACCCATGACCCTTGTAGATGCATGTTAGATATGCATATCATGTTGTATTTCATATACCTCTATATCATATGCACCATAATCATGAGTGAGTGAGAGAATAGTATTTAACGCCGAACGAACAATTGTTCACCTATATCATGGCGAGAACAAGTTACAGCGGATGTGATGATAATGATGTTCACTTTGTACTGGTATCTTAGTTTGATATTTATAGTGCTAGTTCAATAAAACAACAGTCCGCTGGTAGACATGTTGCTCCACTCGGACACATTATGACGGTTCCTTGCCAAACATTCCTTGTTCCTACTCCTTGATAGTTATTTGTTTGATTAGACATGGACTCGATCACACGATCTACCACATAAGTGACAGGCAGCTTGACGACTATTACATCACAGATGCAGTGTATTCAGAGGACATGAACATCAGTGTAATCAAATCAATCGACGAATCACTTTGAAACTTGTTTTATTGCATCTTCTAATCAGAAGTGGACCAAACATATTAGGCAACAACTGTCCACGTTTCTCCAGCTCCCCAGTTCTGAAACAAATACATAAAAAGATATCATACATTTTTCATAAGAATATAATGCACAATGTTTGGACATATGATTAAATTGCAGTTTATGATTAAAATAAATATACTAGTGCATATATATGTTGTACACTTGTAATATATTTGATTTAGATTTTAAACAACACAGCAGCCAATAATTCACTGGAATCGTACTGTTGCCAACACATGTTTTTCGTGATTTGTATTGGCGTTAAGCAACAATCACTCGTGATTTGTACATACTGTGAAGCTAAATGTTCTTTTTATAAATAATACTTGCTCTATGTCATCCAATATTCAACATATAACTTATAGTTTTTTATTAGTAACTTCAAACTTTTGGGTGCCACTACATTCCTAAGAAGCGGAGGGTTAGGATAAGTATAATATTATCTGGCTTAACTCCATCACATTCGTGAGCTTGTCCCAAGTCAAGACCTGGATTATCATGGCCATATTTAGTGAGGTTTTTGTGTTCATTTGTTTGATGAGAGAGGTGGTTGTTCGTTTTTTTTTGGATTTTGGTGGAATTGTTGACCATCACTCTCTGATTTAACACTTTATAATTCATACTCAATTCCCACTAATGGAGTAAGTCCGGAGAAGTTTAGTTCACCCCCCCGGTTTTTAGCTTTTAGTTACAATAAAATTATGTTTGTGTTATTACCAACCAGGAATGACCAGCACGTATATCTTCCTAGCTATCTTGGGTTGGTTTGGTTTATGATATTTAACGCCACGTTCAACAATATTTCAATTATATCGTATATACAATATCTTTGTATTGTTATACAATACGGATAAATGAGAGCAAATACAGATATTTGAGGGAAAATATCCAACACTGACTTATAGCTGTTATTGGACAAGCAAAAACAAATATCATGCGACAAAAAATGTGATGAATGTATTAATTTAATCAAACAGGTATTAATATACAAATAAATCTGCATTACCTCTGGTAGTGACATTGATGGTAATACTCTGGTATATTCTATTGAACGCTTTTGTCTGTGAAGACATCCTGAGAGTAGGTTCAGTACATTGGTTACAATGTACGCTTCTGCGTGCTACCGACTGCAAGCGAATAATAAAGTTTAATTTATAAAGTCTACAATATGTTGTCTTGGTACATATACAGTGAAAACGAACCATTAAGTTTAACCCAGAAGTCTACCAATTATTTTCTAAATTAATATACCTAAACCTGACTAAACAACACATTCTTGAGACAAACTGTTGTGTTCCGAATAGACGGGTGTTCAGTTTATTCAGGCTAAATAAACAAAGATTTCGTAAATGCTTACTTTATTTAAAGTTTGGTTTATACGGGATTCGTTTTATTCAGGGTTCAATTTAGACAACTTTCACTGTAAGTCTGTATTGAAATGTATAATATAACTTACAGACAACCCCTCGTAAATTACATTTAATTATTCAACATGAATATTCAAGAGTAAACAATACGTCTACAATGTATATCCATTATTACAAGACAAATGAGCGGTCAGCATCGCATGTCTTATGTCTGTAATCCACATGGTGATATTATTGTTTAAATACTCTGTTAAAGATCTGTAAAAACCTCATTTTTGCAATTGCTGTTCATATGTTCTCTTCATTATAAGTACACATGCATTGTGATATTGCTTAAGGCCAAATATCGTGACAAGAACAAGTTACAATTCTATGATATATTCATGGTATCTGCTTTGTAGACGACTAACATGCTTAGTTAGAGATTTAGTCCTAGCTCACTGAAAAAAAACAGTCTGCGGGTAGAAATGTCTCTCCAATCGAACACACTATCTGAGCCAACCATTCTGTGCTCTTACTCCTTAATGATATATGCTAACCGGAGTCTCAAGAAACAAACACACAATTTTCTAGATTTTAATTAGGTCCGACAGGGTTTTTGAACCCTTTTGTAGTAGTTGTCATTACTCTGTTGTCCACACAAGCACATTCTAGCAAATGTATTATTCGATTCATATGGCAACATGCTGACCTTTATATATAATCTATATAATCCACACCTATTTACTTTGAGAGTAGAAATCATGTTTGCTTGGCATACACTGTACAAACGTATTACTTCTGTTTCTAAAATTTCACGTCTTGTGATAAAATATTCACTATTAATTAATCATCTAAAAATACACTATTTGACCAGAATTCATGACTTATCACCGGGTTTGTAACTATATTAACACGACGGGTGTCACTAGTAGAGCAGGAAATGCTATCTTTCTGGAGCACCTGAGCTCAACCCCTGGATTTTATTTGGGTTCGTGATACTCGATCTTTAGTTTTATTGTTTTATGTGTATGCTTTGTAGATAGTGGTGTGTTCTTTTGTACTTTTCCTTTTGGCCATTGTGTTGTCTGTTCTCCTTAGTCTGAAAGCTAATCCGAAAAATATATTATACTTCAGAATAACATTCCACATTAATTAATTAGCATTAATCATTCTGTAAAATTAATAATAAATTATGACAAACGTTTTAAAAAAGACATTGCAAATCCAGTATCATGCTTTTGCTGGAAATAAAAAATAAAAAACTGTGATTCCGAATAACAAGTGCAGTGTATAAGTTCATTTATTAAATAGTCTTTAGAACTGAGGTCAGCAGGCTCGCGACATAATTATGAAAAGGAAGTTTAAACAGGGATTGTCAACAATTCTACTAATATCAACGAAAACGAACAATCATCTCTCATTTTATCTACACTCACTGAGCACAAAACGACCAAAGCATATGACAGACAAACAGACACGTTTATATATTGCTATCGCCAATTATGTAAACAAATAATTTCCGGGTTTTTTTTCTTTATGTCGGGTGTTGTGAAAAAAACAGGAATATACCGGAGCTTCTTACCCTTAACGGGAACTTCATTTGACCCTCGGTTTTTGTCGGGGCCCGTGTACTTCAAGTTTTCTGTGCTGTATTTTCATCTTTGTTATATTTTTTTTTCTTGATTTTCTTTTTTTTTCTCTTTTTGTTTTGTTTTGTTTCGTGTTGTTGTTTTTTTTTTTTTATTGTTTGTCTTCGTTCTGCAATGTTACCTGTGTCTCTGAATTATCTATTCTTGATTGCTTTTCGGTTTTCTGAATGAATTATTATGAAAAACAAATAATGGGCTATGCACCAATCTTTTCGTATAATCCACACATTCAACCAATGTAATTACAACTAGATTTCCACACTTGTTCATTGCACATATGCAGATATAAAAAATTAATTAAATTGCAAATTCAACATTACATACTCATATTTCACCTGTTCTTCTACGGAGATCATATTGGAAGGAAATACAACAACTGACAGAAAATGTGTTAAAAATGACGTCATTGTGTCTACGTCAACATATTCTCCACCTTTATCAACATAAATTAATATCACCAATGGTAAAATATAATATTGTTTAACTTGAAGTGTGATTCGGTTTCGTTTTTTGTTTGTTTGTTTGTTTATTTTTTGGGTATTTTTTCACTATAACAATATCATTTTTATAAGAACAGTTTATACATGTAGATACCAACGAGGTAGTCAGAAATCGTAATTCGGGGAAGTTCGATGTCAGACGGCAATGCAATGGCAGAAAACAAGGTTAACCAGAAAATTACAAAATACGCTGGGGAACTCAGGTACTCCAGAAGGATAACCAGTTCCTGATCCACTTGTAGAACCTGTTGTATTACTATTGTAAAACAGATTTTTATATATACTAGTATACTAGTAAAACTATACATATAAACTAAGGGGTTAATGCTCAATACTTGTTACATAAAGAGAAAAAAATCAACAAAAATCGTATAATTTAGATTCATATGGGCATAGCAAATAAGACAATATCAACAGCTTTTCTCAACACCATTAATATCGCAATCAATCATGGACGTACAGAAATTGTCATGTAGTATGGAGATTTGCTGAGTTCGGTAACATGTGTGACCACCTCTTGTAGTAACGACAGCTTCGCATCTCCGACGAATAGAACCCTTCAATCGTTGGACAAATGCTTGTGGGATCTTTTTGCACTCGTGCACATGCGTGTCGCGCAGCTCCTGTAGTGTTTCCGGTAAATGTTTACGGTGGCGAACACGTATACCGAGTTCATCCCATAAATGTTCAATTGGTGACAGATCCGGTGATAATGCCGGACAAGGAAGAACCCGGATGTGATTATGAAGCCTCCAACGACGGCGTGCATGAGTCCATGCTAGTTTCGTGGTCCCATGGGGTTGCTTAAGGATTGGTCCTACCACCGGAGGTCTAGCTCGAAGTCCAGATTCACGTAGTCTTCTGCGAACACTCTGACCCGAAATTCAGACGTTTGCTAGACCAAGTGCTCTACGGGAAGTGTCCTCAGTCGTTATCATACGGAGGTGACGTCAGCCTGCCATTATGGGGTCTGTTATTCGTCCTACTTGTTTGACGAAGACGAATCATTACCCTTGACACATCAAAGTCGTTTGCAGTGGCAGGTGAGTTATTCAAACCTGAACCATACCCACTGTGGCCGTGGCACCGACGTTTTTGTGAAAATTTTCAGAATGGCAAGTTGTTTACTTTTGTTGACAGCACAATTAATGACCGCATGTGATTTAAATGCCTAATTCAATAATTGCAAACTCGATCATGGGACGGAAAATTTATTTTCCGGATTTTGTCCGTAACGGAACAGGATGTTATTGTTTGTTTTATGTGGATATATAAAATCTAACACCGGCAAAAGTGCAAGACAGGGAAATCTCCGACACCCAATGGTAAGATTTCAATCGTTCGCTGACGAGGCTCGCCGAATCAGCGAACGATTGAAATCGTACCCGAGGGTGTCGGAGATTTCCCTGTCTTGCACTTTTTGCCGGTGTTTGATTTTATTTCTCACTTTTATCAGCTGTTACTTAATTGTTTTGTTTACATTCCCGATCGAGCGTTTTCCCGCAAATTTTGTTTCTATTGCTGAAGTAATTATTCAATTTATTCATATGCATCCGTGTCTTGGCAGTATTTTAAATGTATTTCATAATAAAATACAATGTATTTAATAAATATATGATAAATGTAACTAAACACTAAAACAGCGATAGGCCTAAATACCTGTGGCTCTGAAAAAATATTTGAATTTGGTCAAAGGGAGGTAACGTTAGTTACTAACAATGGAGAGCACTCTATTATTTACTCATTTTTTGAAGCAAACAAAGATTGACTGGAAGAAAATCATACACCGTGAAACATGAAAGGTGCACGATAGTTAAATTGTTAGCTAGCAGAATAGTATACATACATTAATTTAAAAATACTTATATAATAGAATCATGGTTTTATTGATGAAGCATGGAGAACTGGGGGCAGTTGACATAAACTGTATGTACACAGCATGCATTTGCCGATAAAACGCACGTGATATTTTTTATCTTGCACTAGTGCAAGATAAGATAATCTCATATCGCTAAAAATAAAAACTGGTCCGTCTCAAATGTGAGAAAAATGCGTTTCACGCAAACATTGCAGTAAATGATAATAAACAATTGTTTTGGTTTTAACATAAAAACATATTTTTTTTTAAATATGTGCATCGTTTCTTTTGTTGACTAGTATATTATTATTCACGATTTGCAATCATAATCTTTCATATTTTGATATTGTCAATAAAAAATAATCTATTTACGATCTGATTGTTATCACATTTATAATTTGTATATAACGTTGGTGTAAAAGGCAAAAAAAAGATGAACGACCACAAGAATGATTCGGAGAAGAGAGACAACAGTACAAACATACAGATAAATCATAACAGAACAAGAACATTGGCTCAGAATATGTACGTGTAGTTTTATACTAATTTATATGCTTTTATAACCCTATAAAACTGTTGCAATCATTACTTATACTTACATTTCTACAGTATGATTTTCGAAAGTAGTTCGCAGAAGTGGGTGTGGTTGAATGGTTGTGTATTTCGAATTTCGAAGTCACGTGGCATCCTTGTACCAGTCATCTGGGGCTTTCTAAATGATATAAACACATGATGTAATTATTTGTTCATACCCACAAATAATCATGAGAATCTCAAGTTCCTTTCATTTTCAATACCTTCTTTTTGTAATATAGATGTCGCTTTGTTCAATTTCAGATGTTAACGACAGAAACAGGAATAATATTCTTTTGAAATGGTAATATGTAATTTTCATACAATAAAAACATCAGTTTTGATTTTATATTAACTAGGAGTTTACTTGGGTTTTTTGTTTTTGTTTTTGTTTGTGTTTTGTTTTCTTCAATACATTGTAGTCAATATGTAAAAAGTATTGAAGACCCGTCAATTTACCAAAGCATTCGAAACGAAACTAGTCTCATGTCGATCAATAATGTTATATAATATAATACGTGTGACATAATATTGTATTAAAAACTCACACTGTTAGAACAGTTTCAAAGTTCAATCGAAAAATCGTAGAAAGAAGCCATATCGATAACCTTAACAGGCATAAACATCACCGCTCAATATCCGGGTTCGGTACTTATATACAGGCACTTCAATCAAATATACGTGATTCTAAAATAAAATATCTTATGAATTAAAGTATAGGAATGTTACCTATTATAGATTATGGCGAAAACTGACTGTTTGATGATATGATAATGATATCTGCCTATTATCAGTACAAACAGACCTGTGACCCCACGGTCTACCGCACTAAATGTGAGCATGTTATCTATTGCACCACCAATTACATTAAATTCATTTACAAGGCTGTATATGATTGTTTGCTTCTGACAACACTTTTAAGAAATATCTATACTCCGTATTATTACTATTTCATTATTTCAGCAACATCCAAATGTTAAAACATCACTTTTACAGGGTTATTGGAGTTTTTGTATTTGTCATAGCTTTGTCAACTGTCGCGCTGTTGGTACGTCATCATCCACTACTTCTAAGACGAATGGGGGCATCAATAGGTAATATAACAGAAATGTTTGAATTACTTCTTATGGGCATTTTGTATGTGCATTCGGATTATTCTTCGAGTTCTACTGAAAATGGAGACCGTCGTGGTAGTGATCGTATGGTAGTTGGATTTACAACTACCTGTACAATCAATGCCTATTACCACTAACATTGTGAGCTCGAACACCTTTCATGGCGAGGTGTACTCGATACAACATTATGTGATCAAGTTTGTCAGTGACTTGCGATAGGTCAGTGGTTGTCTTCAGGTTCTCCTGTTTCCTCAACCAATAAAACTGGCCACCACGATATAACTGAAATATTGTTGAAAGTGGCGTTAAGCACCATTAACAAATACATCTACTAAAAACTTATTAAGACGTAAATATCTAACTTAGTGCGTAAGACACGTTTCTGGAATAGCATTCATCATATTAGCTGAAATTCAAAAGATTTGAAAGCCAAATAATTTAAATGTCTTCGGGAACAAGAAAACCAACTTCCTAAACAGGATAACTAAAATTGGTCAAGTTTCGATTGGCAGTTCTCACAATATTCACATGAAAAACATGTACAATGCACGAAATGTAATACACATAAAGCCCATATGTAATTTTATTCTTCGAAGATTCTGGGAATTTGAGAAATGAATAGTAATATAAATTCTTCATTCTAAATATCTATGACATGTGTTTACGAATTGCGTATGATTTGGGATTGATGCAAGGAACAATTCAAGTCATATGTGTAAAGTCGTATTCGATTTGAAGTTGTATGTACCAATCTGTTCTTTATTAAATTTTTGTCTTATCTTTTTATTCACATATATATTTGTCAGTTATTCATTTTACATTTTGCAATTTGTTTTTACATACATTTGTTTTGTTTTCTTAGATTTAGCAAAACATCAATGTGCTGAATATTTACAGTCAACGGCAATGCGAATAGCACGACAAGTAATTGGTGGGTATTTTTATTTTACTGAATAAGAGTTCATCGTGTTAAAACGACTAAAGGTCAACCATTACCTGATGGGTGTTAGGGTTAAGCTGTCTAACGCCACTGACAACAATATTTCAGTAATATCGTGGCGACCAGTTTTATTGGTGGAGGAAAACGAACTGCCCAGAGAGAACCACTGATCTGTAGACAGTCACTTACAAACTTTATCACATAATGTTATATCGAGTACACCTCGATATGATCGTCGCTGTCGTTAACACCTGGTACTTTATTTTACATCTACGTAGTCCGAGATTCTTTTGCCGTCCGACGCCTTTTTGTTCGACTTGCTGGAGCCGTGGGACGTCAGAGCGCTCTTCATACGGGAAAACAGCAGATTTTCCGCTCCAACTCTGGGTCGGCACATTTCCACGTTTCGTGTCTATCGGATTTTATTTTCTATCCGAAACCCTTATACAAATCGCCTCACCCATCATTTTTGTATTCATTCATAACCATCTTACCCTCAGAAAGTGGTGTTACACTCGATTACAGCACGATTTTTCCTTAGACCCTATCATTTCGCCATATAAAATAAAATCCGAATGCCACGAAACGTGGAAATGTGCCGACCCAGAGTTGGAGCGGCAAATCCGCTGTTTTCCTTATGGAGAGCGGTCTGACGTTTCACGGCTCCAGCAAGTCAAACAAAAAGCCGTCGGACGGCAGAGAAATCTCGGACTAACATCTATGTAGTAAGAGAACGTAATTCGAGAGATCGATGTTAGCATAGAGTGAGGTGTACTTGATGCAACAGTATATGATCAAATAAAAAACAAACAAAAAAATCAGTGAACAAATAATAGAGTGAACCAATAACGTACAAGTCTTGGATTTTCTCTATCTACTCCGGATTAATCCACCATCAAAATTACAATTTAATTGATATGATATTTCTGCCTTTTAAAATTTAAACAATGTATATATAACAATTAAAGCGTAGCGTCTTCTTAAAATTATTTTCGACCACAATCCTATTAATGAAAGTTTACAGGTAATCAGAATCCACAAATCGCAGAAGGAAACACAACACAATGAATAGAAGAAAAAGGACAAACAACGATCTGCAAAACACTAAAACTAAAGATCGAGTAACTCCAAAAACCCGCTAAAAATCGGGAGTGAACCCAAGCGCTCCGGAAGGGTGGGCAGTTCCTGCTCCACTATTGGCACCCGTCGTGCTACTCTAGTTACAAACCCAGTGACAAGTGATGAATGAGGAAAGGACCGGGAAGTGTTTATGAAGAGTGGAACATATCTGTGAAAAGTTGTGATTAGCTCGAACACCTTTCACGGTGAGGTGTACTCGATACAACATTATGTGATAAAGTTTGTCAGTGACTTGCGACAGGTCGGTGGTTGTCTTCAGGTTCTCCTGTTTCCTCCACCAATAAAACTGGCCACCACGATATAACTGAAATATTGTTGAAAGTGGCGTTAAACACCATTAACAAACCCATCTACTGAAAACTTATTAAGACGTAAAACTCTAACTTAGTGTGTAAGACACGTTTCTGGAATAACATTCATCATATTAGCTGAAATTCAAAAGATTTGAAAGCCAAATAATTTAAATGTCTTCGGGAACAAGAAACCCAACTTCCTAAACATGATAACTAAAATTGGTCAAGTTTTGATTGGCAGTTCTCACAATATTCACATGAAAAAAATGTACAATGCACAAAATGTAATACACATAAAGCCCATATGTAATTTTATTCTTCGAAGATTCTGGGAATTTGAGAAATGAATAGTAATATAAATTCTTCATTCTAAATATCTATGACATGTGTTTACGAATTGCGTATGATTTGGGAATGATGCAAGGAACAATTCAAGTCATATGTGTAAAGCCGTATTCTATTTGAAGTTGTATGTACCAATCAAAGGTGGATAAGTCTGTTCTTTATTTAATTTTTGTGTTATCTTTTTATTCACATATATATTTGTCAGTTATTCATTTTACATTTTGCAATTTGTTTTTACATATTTGTTTTGTTTTCTTAGATTTACCAAAACATCAATATGCTGAATATTTACTGGCAATGGCAATGCCAAAGAAAATGCGAAAACCACGAAAAGTATTTGGTGAGTATTCTACTTTTTACTGAATAAGAGTTCATCGTGTTAAAACGACTAAAGGTCAACCATTACCTGATGGGTGTTAGGGTTAAGCTGTCTAACGCCACTGACAACAATATTTCAGTAATATGGGGGCGACCAGTTTTATTGGTGGAGGAAAACGGAATGCCCAGAGAGAACCACTGATCTGTAGACAGTCACTTACAAACTTTATCACATAATGTTATATCGAGTACACCTCGATATGATCGTCGCTGTCGTTAACACCTGGTACTTTATTTTACATCTACGTAGTCCGAGATTCTTCTGCCGTCCGACGGCTTTTTGTTCGACTTACTGGAGCCGTGGGACGTCAGAGTGCTCTTCATATGGAAAACAGCGGATTTGTCGCTCCAACTCTGGGTCGGCACATTTCCACGTTACGTGTCTATCGGGTTTTCTTTTCTATCCGAAACCCTTATATAGATCGTTTCACCAATCATTTTTCTATTCATTTATAACCATCTTACCCTTAGAAAGTGGTGTTACACTCCATTACAGCACGATTTTACCTTAGACCCTATAATTTCGCCATAGAAAATAAAATCCGAAAGCCACGAAATGTGGAAATGTGCCGACCCAGAGTTGGAGTGGCAAATCCGTTGTTTTCCTTATGGAGAGGTCTCTGACGTCCCACGGCTCCAGCAAGTCGAACAAAAAGCGGTCGGACGGCACAGGAATCTCGAACTAACATCTACGTAGTCAGCGTACCTAAATCGAGAGATATATCCTAGCATAGAGTGAGGTGTACTTGATACAACATTATGTGATTAAATGAAAAACAAACACAAATAACAGTAAACAAATAATAGAGTGAACCAGTAATGTACAAGTCTTAGATTTTCTCTGTCTACTCCGGATTAATCCACCAACAAAATTATAATTTAATTGATATAATATTTCTGCATTTTAAAATTCAAGCAATGTATATCTAACAGTTAATGCGTAGTGTCTTCTTCAAATTATTTTCGACCACAATCCTCGAACTGAACATTTACAGATAATCAGAATCCGTAAATCGCAGAAGGACACACAACACAATGACCCTATTGGCACCCGTCGTGCTACTCTAATTACAAATTCGATGACAAATCATGAATGGGGAAAGGACCGGTAAGTGCTTATGAAAAGTGGAACATATCTGTATTGAGTTGTGATTATTAATATAATACCATTTCTGAATTGTTCTGCTCGGTTTAAAATAATAAATTACAGCAATACATTTTATGCAAATTCTAATACACATTACGAAAAATTAAATATACTCTCCAACAAAAAAGAAACGCAACATTTGAGAAAAATATAATTTACTTCAAATTTTCAACATAATTTTAAATACAGAAATAAGCATCATCAATTTACACTGACATTTGGCACACTTGTTGTCCGTACTTGAAAGTTCATTAAAATGGCTAACTTTATTACATTAATGGCCAAAGCGTTCAGATGACGTCACTTCAAAGTCAATATATGTTTTGCCCACCATTAGCCAGTAACACAACACGGACCCATCTCGGCATATACTCGATCAATCGACAAATACGGTCTTGCGGAATTCTCCCCCATTCTAGCTCAAGAGTCTGCTGGAGTTCTTGCAGAGGTTGCGGCGCTGGTTAATGACTGCGCACGCGTCGATCTAAATCATCCCACAAATGTTCAATTGGATTCAAATCTGATGATTTAGACAGCCAGGGGAGCACTCTTTCGCTCTGGTTGGCTAGAAAGTCAACAGTAGCACGAGCTGTGTGCGGCAGAGTGTTGTCGTGCTGAAAAACTTCACTACGGAGGTTGATTGCGGGCAGCATGTGTTCTGTCAAAACCTCATCTCTGTTTGGGCGTAAGATATGGCACCCCACATCATCACACTTCCTGTGCCGAAATTGTCGACCTCAAGGATACAGTTCCTTGCGAACCTCGCATTTCGGCGTCTGTAGACACGTGTACACCCATCTCAGGTCTGCAGCATGCATCTTGATTCATCGCTGGACCAGACTCGCCTCCAGTTTTGCAGATCCCAGCCCCTTACTCTGTTGCACCATCGGACCCTTGCAAGTCGATGCCGACGTCTCAGTACAGCGCCAAAGTAAGGACGTCTGGTGTGTGCGTAAGCCGTTTTCAGGGAGACGGTTTCTGAATGTCTGCGGCGATATTCGTCGGAGACCTGGGACATTTGATGCTGTTTCTCTTGCTGTCACGGTCCGGTTTCTCAGGTGAAGTACCCGGATGTAGCGATCTTGGGCTGCTGATGTGACCGTACTGTGTTACAAGTTAGTGTTGGGCACAACAGATATTGACTTTGAATTGACGTCATCTAAACGCTATGGATTTTAATGTTATGGATATTGATATGTCAATGTGCTTTCAAATCTGAATAACCAGTGTGCCAAATTTCAGTGTGATATAATGCTTATTTCTGTATTTAAAATTAGGTTGAAAATTGGAAGTAAATTATATTGTTTCACATGTTGCGTTTCTTTTTTGGAGAGTATATAAGAAAATTAACATCAAAAGTCATCCCAGTTTATGCATAGTCACGTCCAGAATGTGTTGTGTACGAGACCAAGACCTTTAAAATATCTTTGAAACATACATTCCCGTTTTAGTACTGCTAACAAGCAAATATATATTACAAAATGGAGCATATTAGTTAAACGTTGAGGAATCATAAAGAACAAGCCATGGAAGACTGGTAATGTACTTTTTGTACTTTTTTCTATTTTTTTTTAATTTTTCTAAGAACAGATTTATACATATATGTTTCAGAACAAAAAAGTTACAATGTGAAAAACAAGTTGATATTCATAACATACTGTTTTGTAAATAACTTTTGAAATTCAAAGTTAGCATTTTAAGTAATACATATGATAGACTCAGATCGACGTCCGGATTCATATCGACGTCCACTCCTCAAATCGGCGTTCACTGACGTCATTATCTCAAATCGCGGTCCAATTTTAGAATATTCTCAAATCGGCGTCCTTTCCAAACTCGCATATCTACATTACACGTGTTTTTTATATCTGTTATTTAGGGTTAAGGTGAGATTTAGGGTGAGGGTTAGGGTTAGTGGTTTAGGGTTAATGTTAGGTTTAGGGTTAGGGTTAGGAATATGTTAGGTTTAGGTTTAGGGTTAAGGTTAAGGTTAGGGTTAGGGTTAGGTTTAGGGTTAAGGTTAGGGTTAAGCTTAAGGTTATGGTTATGTTTAAGGTTAGGTTTAGGGTTAAGGTTAGGGTTATGGGTAGGTTTAGGGTTAGGGCTAAGGTTAAGTTAAGATTAGGGCTACGGTCCGCTAAAGTAGAATGTACAATGTATCACGATACTCTGAATCTGGTCTTGTCCCTTCTCCATCATTGTTTCAAAACCATGTCCTAACGGGTGTTAGATTTGTTTTACACAATCACCTAAATAATTATTAAGGTGATTGTGTAAAACAAAACAAAAAATAAAAAATAAACAAATAAATAAACATAGTAATTTATATCAATTTTATAATATAAGGTTAAGTTAAGATTAGGGTTAAGGTCCGCTAAAGTAGAATGTACAAAGTATCACGATAATCTGAATCTGGTCTTGTTCCTTCTCCATTATTGTTTCAAAACCATGTCCTAACCGGTGTGACGTATTTTGGAGTATACATCAGTGACGTAATATTGAACGTCGATTTGAGAATTGGACGCCGTTTGAGGATTGGACGTCGATTTTAGTCCGGACGTCGATCTGAGTCTTACACGTATATCTTAATATTATAGATATATATATTTTAATATTAACCAAACCGTGGAATGGATTACCAATACTGTTTGAACATGCTTATCTAAGTCATGCATCATAAATTAACTAACAGGGAGTATATAGTACATAAATTATACCAGATAATCATTACCGATAAGGTAATATCCTAAAACCGTCGCCTAATGTAAGTTCACAAAGAACATCAAGAAAAACCCATGGATGGGATAGGGTTATGGTGTTTAACGCCACTTTATAATATTCAAAATAAAACTTATAATAATTATTATTATTAATCAAACGTTGAGAAAACCACATTAATATATATGCAAGATTTGTAGATGATGATAATGTTGACAATGGGTTAGTTCCTTATCAGTCTCCCCATGACAACATTCCAAATGTGATGCATGATCTTATTCTGAACCTAGCATAGTATAGCAATTGGATGTCGAATTAATCTCTGTGCTTTGGTATGTGTCTTTTTTTCTGAATAGAACCATTTCTATTTTTTTAACACGATATGAATAATACATATACGCACAATTTTTTAACACGTCTCTTTCAATTAAACAGGTTCCTATCTTTTGAGAGGATGCTCACGTAAGTCCAATTTTTAAAGGTAATGGTAATCCACATTCATCCCAAAACTATCGTCCTATATCAGTAACCAGCATAGTATGTAAAATTATGGAAAAAAATATATTTAAACATTTATTTAATTATATGAAAACAAATAATATCTTGTCAAAGTGTCAATCTGGTTTTCAACCGAATGGCTAAACTATTAATCAACTGATTAAAATATATCAAAATATTATTAGTAATAGGGATAGGGGGAGGGATGCAAGATTTGTTTTTGTGATGTTTCCAAGGCCTTTGACAAAGTTTGGCACAAAGGACTTCTTTTCAAACTTAAAGGTGAAGTGCAAAGGTTTTTGAGTATTTGATTTTATTGCTATGATGCCGTAGTGTACTTTAGGGGGTCCCAGCACTACCATATATACCTGGTTCATAGCATAACACAACACCATTCGTTATAGAAAATAATATGAGTCCCCTAAAGAACCTAATAAATATCGTAAGCAAAAATGATACATTATATGGTGAGTGCCCAGCTTTTTTTGAGGATATGGAGAGCCCTCTAAACTACATGAAGGCTTGACACCATGATTCACCTAAACTTTTACACAATCTACAACAGAGATCGTTGTACCTATTCAACATTTGATGACAGACCACCCTGTACGAGAATGTACTTCTACTTCTACCACTTCTACTAGAATGCGGCCACCATCAATTCGTTGATTATTCTGCCACTTTTTGGATGCGCATGCAAATATATACATTGAGTTTGAATTTTTTGAAGTGCTTTACATATATATACAGTGAAGATAAAAACATCTTGGAGTGGTTTAGAATAGATCCTGAAGGTGAGCCTGGAAGGTTTCAAGGCTCCCGATGGTGACGCAGTTGTCCGGTAGTGCATTCCAGTCTCTGATGGTTCTAGGAAAATAGGATTATTTTCTTATTACTGTTCTGCAAGATGGTATTTGGTAAGCTTTTGTGTTGTTATTTCTGGATATTCTGTCTGGTGGAATTAGATGATCCTCTGTATTTACTAGTACCAATCCATTTACCAGTTTGTACATCATTGTTAATCTCGTTATTTTCCTACGATCTTCCAGTGATTTCCAATTGAGATCTTCTATCATGGAGCTGACGGATGATGTGTTGTGATGACGATTTGTCACATATCTCGCCGCTCTTCGTTGTACCATTTCTTGCCTGTTCTTATTGTTCTGATGGTCTTGATCCCAGACTGAACTGGCGTATTCGACTGTAGGTCTTACCAGTGATTTGTATGCTGTTTCTTTTATCTTGCTGTTGTTTATATTCAAGTTTCGTTTCAAAAATCCTATAGTTTTGTTAGCCTTGTTGCAGATGTTCCTTATGTGATCGTTCCATTTTAGGTCGGCACTGATAGTACACCCAAGATATTTGGCAGATTTTACAGCATCAAGTGTATGACCATGTAGGTGGTATTCTCGCACTATTCGTTTTCCTTTGCGAGTTATAGTTAGCACATTACACTTGTCTGGGTGGAACGCCATTTTCCATTTCCCTTCCCATTTTACTAGTTTGTCCAGATCTTCTTGCAGGTTGTCAGCATCTGTGTCTGATGTACATGTATATCAGAGGCAGATCCAGACATCTCCATTAGAGGGGCGTTTTATTTCAGAAACAATATTTTTTTAGAAATATCAAAAGATACCGAGACGTAATTCAAAGCGAAAATTACAAGCATGGTAAAAAGAAAAATGACAAGGACGAAACCGGAAATATTCTGTTAAAAGATGTTTTTACCAGTCTATAATCTAGCGCAAAAAGAGGGGCCTGTCGCCCTCTCGATCCGCCTATGTATCTCTTAGGGGATGGTCATTTGATTCTAAGAGGAATCTGGAAGGTTTTTCTAGAAATAAATATTCTGGCCAGGCCATAAGCAAAAATAAGATAAAACTCCTGTCACGCAACGAAACAAAACGAAATACAGCATATAGATGACTTGATAATAGATGAACAAAATATTAAAAATGTCGCTCGTAAATATCAGAGCCAAGGAGGTTTCATTCAGAATTTCTGCGTAAATAAATTCGGTGTTATGCCATTGTGGTATTCTTGCTAGCTAAGGCAATGGCCAAATTTGGTGGTATATTTAGCATAAAAAGACAAACGAACAACGTGTGAGACAGCAACATATTTTTGCAGCTATGGGTGATGTAACCGGGCCAAATTTCGACATCGAGAAGTGCGTTGGAAGGGGCTGATAATGTTTTCAAAGTAAAGAAGTACTGTTTTCTGATAAAAAAAAAGGATGCGATCGTGCCACCTCTCCAGCACATCTCCGCTTTGAAATCTGAACGGCTACCTCTTTTTTTTTTTGGTATACATTGATAATATTTACGGTCTACATTTGGAAGCAAAGACACAAATTTATGTCAGATTGAAAATAATTTGAATTCTTTCACACGGTCTTAAACCAAAACCCGTCATGGCACGGCAATAACTGTTTGATATTTTACATTTGTTAAGAAGACAGGCGCGATGAACCCACGGGAGGATATCCTAGAACCACGGTATTTATTCTTTCAATTTCGTATATTTTTACTTAACTTTTTAACGTATACGTAATCTTTATTAACAGTCAATTTACCAATGTCCACCCGGACAAGCGTTTTGCACATAAAGAAGGGATATGGTATGATTATCTTTGTCCCCATAAAAAAGAAGACACGACACGAATGATGTCGCCACAGGAGATTTTTAAAGGGGAATAAGCAGTATTGATATTTCCCGCGGTTTGAATAAAAGATAAGTTTACCTGAAAATTTCGCACAAACTTGAGAAAATTGAAAATTATTATGATTTTCTATCAAGGTACTACAATCACTATCTAAATGTAAATCTCAAAAAATGTTTTGACCTTTGCATTTCACCTTTAAGCTGACTGGAGTTAACAAACAACTAATATCATGGATTGAAAGTTACCTCTCAGATCGTCAACAAACAGTTGTCTCGGAACGTTTCTCTTCAATTCTTAAGGGTATTAAAGCGGGCGTTCCCCAAGGTTCTGTTTTGAGCCCGTTCCTTTTCCTTGTTTATATTACTGATATTGTGAATGATATAAATAATGACATCCGGCTTTTTGCAGATGAGACATCCTTATTTGTAGTAGTAGTAAATGATCATGCTGCAGCAGCAACTTCTCTGACGGATGACTTGAATGTTATTTCCAACTGGGCTAAGAAATAGAATGTTAAATTTAATCCTAAAAAAATTGTATTTAGTAAAAGGGACAGGGAGCACCCACCTGTATATTTTGGACTAAATGGAGATGAAACTGATGAAACAGATAATCACTGTCATCTTGGAATAACATTTCAATCATCAGTTACATGAACAATCATCAGCTACATGAAAAAAACATATAGATAATATTTATAAAAAAAAAAACATGCTCTGGTTTATTTTTACTTAGACAAGTAAACATTTATTATGATAGATATTCCCTTATACGTATATATTTTGCATTTAATAGACCCGTTTTAGAATATGGTGATGTAGTATGGGTTAACTACATTAAAAAGGAATCCGATTTAATGGAAAGTGTACAAATAGAAGCTGATCGAATTATAACCGGTCTTAGATGTAATTCCTCTAGACAAAAACTATACCATGAATTGGGGTAATAAACACTAGAAAATAGACGGAATAAACACAAACTGATATTATTTTATAAAATACTAAATGGGTTAACACCTGCATACCTTTTTGAGTTGGTTCAACCATATCTACATAGACAATCAGGATATAACTTAAGAAATGAAAATGATACATTCCATCCACCATTTTCCAGAACAAGTTATTTTTATGATAGTATTATCCCTTTCACTATAAGACTATTGAATACTTTGCCCCTCACTATTACTGAATCTCCAAGTTTAAATATCTTTAAAAATAGATTGACACACTTCTATAAAACTTGGGACACCAATGCTCATTATAAGTTTGGATAAGGAAGTTTAACATAATTCATTGTCAATTAAGAAATGAGGCTAGTAACCTGACGGTACATTTATTTAATGATTTTTTTTATCTGATAATACTAACTGTCCAAACTGTAGTGGTTCATTAGAAGATAACAACCATTTAATGCTTATCTGTCCTAAATTTAATAACTTAAGATTTTTGATCTTATTAGATTCCATACAGAAATCAATACCAAAAAATAATAATATTGACATTAATATAGATTTATTATGACATGGAAATAGATCATTTTCATATGATCTAAATAAAGAAAGAAATATTTCAAGCTGTACACAAGTTCATAATTGACACTCATCGTTTCATTTAAGATGCTTTTTTCTCAATTGCACTCCTCCCATTATACATTTATTTTGCATTATTTTATTTTTCTTTAACTTCTTGTATGTTTAACTATTTAAAATATTTAGAAAGTCTACAAATTTCACTTCACTCGTAAATTTATTATATATGAACTATTATTAGTTTTCACAATTACATGTATTGAAGGAACATTAATTATCTGATAGTATTGATATAATTGTTATATACTTTTTTTTACTGAATATATGCCTTGTACATGTAAAAGGAGAGAGCTTGTATAGGCATAGCCTGTTGCTCAATCCTATTCATTTAGTTATGAATAAAATGTATTTAAAACAAAACAATAAAACATGTACACTAACCACATATGTGCGCATGTACCAAGTCAGGACCTGGATTTATAATGTCATATGGTTTGGTTCTTTTATATGTTTAAAGATTTAATGTGATATGTCATTGTTGATATTTGTGGAANAAAAAAGGAATCCGATTTATTGGAAAGTGTACAAATAGAAGCTGGTCGAATTATAACCGGTCTTAGATGTAATTCCTCTAGACAAAAACTATACCATGAATTGGGGTAATAAACACCAGAAAATAGACGGAATAAAAACAAACTGATATTATTATATAAAATACTAAATGGGTTAACACCTGCATACCTTTTTGAGCTGGTTCAACCATATCTACCTAGACAATCAGGATATAACTTAAGAAATGAAAATGATACATTCCATCCACCGTTTTCCAGAACAAGTTATTTTTATGATAGTATTTTCCCTTTCACTATAAGACTATGGAATACTTTGCCCCTCACTATTACTGAATCTCCAAGTTTAAATATCTTTAAAAATAGATTGACACACTTCTAAAAAACTTGGGACACCAATGCTCATTATAAGTTTGGATAAGGAAGTTTAACATAATTCATTGTCAATTAAGAAATGAGGCTAGTAATCTGACGGCACATTTATTTAATGATTTTTTTTATCTGATAATACTAAATGTCCAAACTGTAGTGGTTCATTAGAAGATAACAACCATTTAATACTTATCTGTCCTAAATTTAATAACTTAAGATTTTTGAACTTATTAGATTCCATACAGAAATCATACCAAACAATAATAATATTGACATTGATATAGATTTATTATGACATGGAAATAGATCATTTTCATATGATCTAAATAAAGAAAGAAATATTTCAAGCTCTACACAAGTTCATAATTGACACTCATCGTTTCATTTAAAATGCTTTTTTTCTCAATTTCACTCCTCCCATTATACATTTATTTTGCGTTATTTTATTTTTCTTTAACTTCTTGTATGTTTAACTATTTACAATATTTAGAAAGTCTACAAATTTCACTTCACTCGTAAATTTATTATATATGAACTATTAATAGTTTTCACAATTACATGTATTGAAGGAACATAATTATCTTATATTATTGATATAATTGTTATATACTTTTTTCACTGAATATATGCCTTGTACGTGTAAAAGGAGAGCGTTTGTATAGGCATAGCCTGTTGCTCAATCCTATTCATTAGGTTGTGAATAAAATATATTTAAAACAAAACAATAAAACATGTACACTAGCCACATATGTGCGCATGTACCAAGTCAGGACCTGGATTTCTAATGTCATATGGTTTGGTTCTTTTCTAAGTTTAAAGATTGAATATGAGATGTCATTGTTGATATTTGTGGAATCGTTTACAATAGCTGTTTAAACTCTTTTTTTTTCTCAAAATCATGCATTTTTATTTCATAAGCGTTACCCAGATAATATATAATACATTAATACATAAAATAATATAAGAGATTCATTACCGACAAGATAATATCCTAAAACCGTCTCCTAAGGTAAGTTCATATAGACATAAAGAAAAATATCATAGATGGGCTAGGGTAATGGTGTTTAACGCCACTTTCAATAGTATTTAAATTATATCCTGGCGAACAGTTTTATTGATGGGGAAACTGCAGTACCAATGGCAAACCACGACATACCGCAAGTCACTGACAACATTTATCACATAAAGGTGCATCGTTTACATCAGGCCATGAGCGGGATTCGAATTCACAAGTTTAGTGATGATAGACAACAGATTCCAAAAGCAGTTTTCAGATATAATGTAATAAAACCTTCTTCTTAAAATGACGTTCGTCAATGTCACAAAGTGGAGCATATGATATTAATTAAACGTTGAAAAAACCACATTAATATATATGCAACATTTGTAGTTGCTATGGCGAATAGCTTTCCTGCAGTTCCATATGAGTCTCCCGATGATAACATTCCAAATGGTATGTATGATCCTATTCTGCACTTAGCATAGTATGTCAATTTGATGTCGAATTAACCTCCCTGTGCCTGGATATGTGTCTTTTTGTTTTGAATAGAACAATTCCTATTTTCTACATGGACTTGACGATATGAATAATACATGTACACTCGCCACATATGTTTTCATGGACCAAGTCAGGACCTGGATTTCTAATGTCATATGGTTTGGTTCTTTTCTATGTTTAAAGATTTAATATGAGATGTCATTGTTGATATTTGTAGAATTGTTTACCATCACTGTTTAAACTTTGTTTTTATCAAAGTCATGCATCATTAATTGATAATCGTTATCCAGGAGAACATATAATACCATAAAACCGTCTCTTAATGTCAGTTCATAGAGAACAAATCATGGACAGGTTAGGTTTATGGTGTGACGACTTTTTCAACAATAGTTTAGTTATATCGTCGCATTCAGTTTTATTGATGGAGGAAACAAAAGTATCCGCAGAAAATCACCGACTAGTCGCAAGTAACCGAAAAATGTTATCACATGAAGTTGCATTGAGTACACCTCGCCATTTGCCGGATTCGAATTAACAAGTTTAGTAATGATAGGAAACTGATTCCAAAAGTAGATTTCAGATAGTCGTATATGCAGATATAATGTAATAAAAACTTCTTATTAAAATAATATTCGTCCTTGTTACGAACTAGAGCTTATGATATTAATTAAACGTTGAGAAAACCACATTAATATATATGCAACATTTGTAGATGATGATATTCTTTACCTTCCGGCAGGTATCCTGTGTATCCCAGACAACATTTCAAATGGTATGTAAGATCTTATTCTGCACTTAGCATAATTGTGTGCATGTACCAGGTCAGGACCTGGATTTCTAATGTCATATGGCTTGGGTTTTTTTCTACGTTTAAAGATTTAATATGAGATGTCATTGTTGATATTTGTGGAATTGTTTATTATCACTGTTTAAAATTTCTTCTCAACATCATGCATTTTTATTTGATATGCGTTACCCAGAGAATATTTAACACATTAATACTTAAAGCAATATAAGAGAATCATTACCGACAAGATAATCTTGTAAAACCATCTCCTAATGTAAGTTCATACAGACATAAAACCTCGCCATTAGCGGGACTCGAATTACCAAGTTTAGGGATGATAGGCACTGATTCAACAAGTAGTTTTCAGATAGTCGTATATGGAGATATAATGTAACAAAAACTGTTTATTAAAATAATATTCGTCAATGTTACAAAATGGAGCATATGATATTACTTAAACGTTGAGAAATCAATGTTTTTTGTACTTTTTATTAATGTATATTCAACATTTGTTGATGAGGATAATTTTGACAATAGCCATACTAATGAGAAAGTTCCTTGTCAGTCTCCCCAAGACAATATTTCAAATGGTATGTATGATCTAAGTCTCCACTTAGCGTAGTATATTAATTCGATGTCGAGATAACCACTCTGTGCTCTGGCATGTGTCTTTTTAACTTTGAAAAGAACAATTGCAATTTTCTACACGGGCTTGACGAAATGAATACTAAATTTACACCCGTCACATATGTGTGCCTGTCCAAAATTCGGACCTGGATTTCAAATGTCATATGTTCTTGTCTATTCTGTATTCAATGATTTGAGGTGCGAAGTGATTATTGATATTAATTAACTAATATTATAAAGTAGTAAGGATTACCCGTCTCCTAATGTCAGTTCATAAAGAAATAATGAAATAAATCAAGGACAGGTTAGAGTTATGGTGCTTAACGACACTTTCAACAATATTTCAGCTATATTGTGGCGGTCAGTTTTATTTCCGATAAGCTATATCACATAAAGTTGTATCGAGTACACCTTTCCATGAGCGGAATTCGAATTCACAATAATAGTTAAGTTATTTCGTGGCGGTCAGTTTTATTGGTGTATAAAACCGGAGTAATCGAAGAAAACCACCGACCTGTCGCAAGTCACTGACAAACTTTATCACACAATGTTGTATCGAGTACACCACACCATGAACGGGGTTCGAATTCAAAACTTTAGTGGTGATAGACACTGATTGCATAGGTAGTTATAAATCCAAATATATACAGTCACGACCAGGACGGCCGCTATCAAAAATGTGTATTAATTTAAGCACGAAACATTAATGAGTGAGAAGCAATGATTGTTTGGCTCGGAGGAAGGATAATACATCTCTATTCGTGGACTATTGGTTCAAAAAGCTAGGGAATATATAATACATTAATTCATAAAATAATATAAGAGAATCATTAACGACAAGATAATATTATAATGCCGTCTCCTAATGTAAGTTCATAAAGACATAAAGACAAAAACGTTGAAAAATCAAGTTCGGACTTGGATTTCCAACGTCATATGTTCTTTTCTATGTTATATTAAATGATTTGAGGTGCGAGTTGATTGTTAAAATTATATATTAGTAAGGGTTACCCGTCTCCTAATGTCAGTTCATAAAGAAATAATGAAATAAATCAAGGACAGGTTAGAGTTATGGTGCTTAACGACACTTTCAACAATATTTCAGCTATATCGTGGCTATTGCCGATAAGCTTTATCACATAAAGCTGTATCGAGTATACCTATCCATGAGCGGAATTCGAATTCACAATAATGTTTCAGTTATTTCGTGGCGGTCAGTTTTATTGGTGGAAGAAACCGGAGTTCTCGGAGAAAACCACCGATCTGTCGCAAGTCACTGACAAACTTTATCACATAATATTGTATCGAGTACATCACACCATGGACGGAGTTCGAATTCAAAACTTTAGTGAAGATAGGCACTGATTGCATAGGTAGTTAACAATCCAAATATATACAATCACGACCACGACAGCCGCTATAAAAAAAATTGGTATTGATTTAAGCACGAAACATTAATGAGTAAGAAGCAATGATTGTTTGGCTCGGAGGAAGGATAATACATCTCTATTCGTGGACTGTTGGTTCAAAAAGCTAGCACTATAAATGTACAACTGCGATTGGTGGTTTAGTTCCAAGCGGATTTCATCAGCATCATCTCACTAAAATGTATGAAGAGTTTGAAAATACCAAAGAGGTAATCAGAATCCCTAAATCGAAGAACATACAACACAATGGCCAAAGGAAAAAGTACAAAAGGACAAACAACTATCTACAAAACATACACATCCTCGCCATGATATAGCTGAGACTTTGTTCATTTGGCAATAAGCAAAAATTACCCATCCATTCACTTGAAGAAACATATGATATTGATATTTTATTTCTGATATTTAGTAAGAGGTAGACCACAAGTTGTAGAAGATAGCAATGATAATGAATCACCTAGCTGTGGAGTGGAAGTTGTTACCTGTGTCAATAGTCAAACATATGTAAAACTGCCTTATCCATCCAACGGTTCCAGCATTGATAATGGTATGTAGGAGCTAGATTTGGGGTTGCCTTTGGTTAAGTTGAAGTCATCATTTCGAAAGTTTTACGGTCACCACCATGATGATGACTTGGTTAACCATTACGGAACATCGATGTCACAAATGAACACGGATATGTTCCACTTGTCGTAAAGATTTTCCGATACTTTTCCTATTCATGATTTATCACCGAGTTTGTAACTAGAGTAACACGACGGGTGCCACTAGTGGAGCAGGAATTGCTTGCCCTTCCGGAGCACCTGAGCTCACCCCAGGTATTCAGTGGGGTTCGTGTTCCTCGATCTTTATTTTTATGTGTAATGTTTAGTAGATCGTTGTTTTTGATTTTGTTTTATTTTGGCCATTGTCTGTCATTTCTCAATTTACAGATTCTGATCACCGCTGTGTTCTTTTGTATACTTCCTTTAATTTTAAACTGAGTGTTGTCCTTTTATTTTCTACACGGGGCTGTGGATATCAAGTATATATTTTAGGTTATTTAGCATCACAGAGGCAGTATCGATGGATTGAAAAGACTGATGGGTCTTCTACTGTTTAAAAAAAATATTCTAATATCGGGAACTCTTATCGTCTGGTCGATAATACCGGTTATAAAAATTGATATATCCTGTTGTTTACTCAATCTAAATCTTACTTATACTTACAAAGAGTAATATATATATGCAATTATTACCGTCTCTGTATATTGTTTTCAAATGGGAACATGCTTAAACCTATTAATAATCGAAAGTGATTATATATTTATGGAATAATTTCTCTTAAAAAACAAAATGAGACCAAATCCGGTTTATTAGCAGAAACATTACATGATAATTATGTAAGCAAATACTAATCAAATGATTAAGATTTTGTTGTTGTTTTTTGTTTATTATTAGGAGTCAGAGGAGATACTAGTATATCAAGACGTGATGAAGATAATTCAAATCAGGACGACCGATCATTTAACACGCTTTCTAGAGACGATCTGTCGTGTCCGGGTGCTGTGGGTGGCGATATAGATGGCAATGATCAGACAACTTCATATACAGCCTCTTTATTCAATAATGAAACTGGTATGTTAAATGAAAGTGTAACAGTAACAGTATTAATCGTTGACGTCACAGATCACGCATTTAAAAGCGCTTAGATCGACGCTTTAGCTATTTGCATACCATTTGTTTTATTACTTTTGATATTGCAAGGTAAACACAATATATGTACATTGTCGTTAAATATAAAATTAATTTGCACTCGCTGCGAAACAGGCTAGACAAGCTCGTCAAAGACTCCCTTTTCTACCTGTTTCTTAAGCTCGTGCAAAGATTTTTTTTTATTTTCCGACAATGTACAGATATTGTATATGTATATTGTATTGAACAATGTGTTCTTTTGTATCATGCAACGATGTTCGCCCTATAATGATTTTGAAGCTATAATTTTGATGGTTGTTTGGGCCTATATACTAGTTTCACACCGCCACATATTATTGAAGTGATTGTACCAAGACAGGAAAGTGGGCGGTTATGTACATGTGTGCTCAGTGCTTTTTCGATTTTATTTTGGAATTTTTCCAACAGTGCGGTCTTTTATTATCAGAAATTGTAGTAAACAAAACATTTATGTCATATTTTATCTGAAAAATCAATATATATATATAGAGTATTACATGCTATTTTTCATATCAATCTCTTTATCAGCCCTAGCTAGGTCATGATATATGAACGAGGGCTGATAAAGGGTATGATATGAAAAATGATCTGTTTATCATATACTTACTGTTTAGTAATGTTTTGCTAGAATTAAATACAAACATGGTCACCACATGCAATTCTTGTTTCTGGTTGGTTCATTTCTAGAAATATTCTCCTCTGAAACCGCTTGGCCAAATGAACCGAAACTTCCGATATCATCTGTACAAAAGTTTAATGTTGTACTAAATAATCGTTATAGAAAACCGATAAGGGAATCAATAATGGACAATCCAGTGCAAATGGCAACATTGAGTACACAAGACGCAGGACGAAGACAAGCAACACAGAAAACTAAAAAATGAGCAACACGGATCCCACCAAAAATCGGGGATGAACCCAACAGTTACTGTCTCCTATAAAACACCCTCCTTATGAAATTATGAGTTGCTCTGAAATGAACCTCTGATTTACTTACACATTGACTAGTAGAATGGGTACCATTTACCCCGCCGTAAGGGAAATAACTCATATCAAAATGTATAAGAGCATATAATTTTACAATCAAACCGGAAGTGTGCAAAAGGTGTATTTATTTTAGTACACCTTGTATATTATGATGAAATTGTATATCCACGAGGTATTATTTATTGTGAAGAGTTTGAGGGTACCAAAGAGGTAATCAGAATCTATAAATCGAAGGACAAACAGCACAATTACCAAAAGAAAATAGATAAAAGCAAAATCAAAAAATCTACAAAACATTATACATTAAATCAAAAGATCGAGTAACACGAACCACAATAACAACTGGTGGTGAACTCATGTGCTGTGGAAGGGTAAGCAGTTCCTGTTTCACTAATTTAATGTTGTTGTTTTTTTCTTTTCTGTACAGATGTCCAGAATTTCAATCTACTCAATTATCAACCGTCCTCAGAACCCAATTTACAGCAGGACAGAATGGTATTAGGACTACGCTCTTTCCCTGTTCAAAATCCTGATCCAAATCTACCTCTTCCTCTGCCTCACTATCATGGTGGATATTCTGATGAAGATGACTCTGGATTTCAAGATTGATTGAAGAACGAAACTGTATAAATATGTCAAACATTGATAAACCATTGTGTAGATATACCGAAAAATAAATTGTTATGGAAAGAAAATTTAAACAGTGATGTTTATCAAGTCCCCTAATATCTACAAAGTAAACATCATATCATTGGGGGACTAATAGTCCTCCATCAGAGGTATTGACCGACCAAGTGATAGTAATTAAAACAAATATCACATTGTAGATTAAATGTGATGTTTAATTTGTATTAACTCACCCATGACCCTTTTAGATGCATGTTAGATATGCATATCCTGTTGTATTTCATATACCTCTATATCATATGCATCATAATCATGAGTGATTGAGAGAATAGTATTTAATGCCGAACGAACAATTATTCATCTATATCATGGCGAGAACAAGTTAGAGCCGATGTGATGATAATGATGTTCGCTTTGTACTGGGACAACTACCTTAGTTGGATATTAATAGTGCTAGCTCAATGAAACAACAGTCCACTGGTAGACATGTTGCTCCACTCGGACACGTTGTGCTGGTTCCTAGCCAAACATTCCTTGTTCGTATTCGTTAATGCTGCTTGCCTATCAGAGAAGCAACACATACAACTTGTATTTTCTTACCATAACGATATAACTGAAATATTGTTTTGAAGTGGCGTTAAACACAATAAACCTAATCATACTAATTAATGGGGCGCTCTTGATGGAGAAATTACATATACCAATTTGATAGTTATTTGTTTGATTAGACATGGGCTCGATCACACGATCTACCACATAAGTGACAGGCAGCTCGACGACTATTACATCACAGATGCAGTGTATTCAGAGGACATGAAAATCAGTGTAATCAAATCAATCTACAAATCACTTTGTAACTTGTTTTATTATATCTTCTAGTCAGGAGTTGATTAAACATCTTAGGCAACAACTGTCCTCGTTTCCCCTGCTCCCCAGTTCTGAAACAAATACATAAAAATATGTCATACATTTTTCACAAGAATATAATGCAGAATTTTCCGACATATGATTAAATTGCAGTTTATGATTAAAATAAATATACTAGTGCAAATATGTTTTACAGTTGTGATATATTTGATTCAGATATTAGACAGCAAAGCAGCCAATAATTCACTGGACTCATACTGTTGCCTACACATGTTTTCGTGATTTGTACATCCTGTGAAGTTAACAGGTTTGTTTATGTAAATAATACATGTTCTATGGCATCCAATATTCAAGATATAACGTATGGCTTTTTCTTAGTATCTTCAAACTTTTGGGTGCCACTACATTCTTTAAAAGCAGAGGGTTGGGATACGTATACTATTATCTGGCTTAGTTTAACTCCATCACATTTGTGAGCTTGTCCCAAGTCAAGACCTAGACTCTCATGGCCATATTTAGTGGGGATTTTGTGTTCAATTGTTTGATGAGACAGGTGGTTGTTCGCTTTGTTGATTTGGGTGGAATTGCTGACCATCACTCTCTGATATATGACTTTATAATTCCTACTCAATTTCCACTAGTGGAGCAGGTCCGGAGAGCTTGAGTTCACCTTTGATTTTTAGTGGGGTTCGTGTTACTCGATGTTTAGTGAATATTTTGTAGATCGTTGTTTGTCCTTTTGTCCTTTTTATTTTGCCATTGTGTTGTCTGTTCGTCGACATACGGATTCCGATTTCCACTTTGATATCTTCAAGCTCTTCTTTTAAGGAGATACAACATTTAAAATGTAATTTTGTGAATTTGTGAACATGATTTGCATATATACGTCAGGACATTATTACAGCTATATAGTAATAAATACAATTAAAATAGACAATTCAGATGATAGGCATAACGCATCAAATGTGTTTGTGTGTTACACATTGCTGTTACGAACTTCTACCAACTATTTACCACCTTCAAGTTGAATATATATACATAACTATTTGTTTTTGTGTTATTACCAATCGGGAATGACAAGCATGCATATCTTCCTAGCTATCTTGGTTTGGTTTGGCTTAAGGTGTTTAGCGCCGCTTTCAACAATATTTCAGCCGTGTTGTCAGTTTTATTGATGGAGGAAACATGAGTACCCGGAGAAAACCAGCGATCTGTTGCAAGCCACTGACAAACTTTATCACATAAGATTATATCGAGTACATCTCCTCATATGAAGGGTTCGAACTACAACTTTATTGGTGATAGGCACTGATTGCATAGGTTGTTGTAATTCCAATTACCATACAATCATGACCATGACAGGCCCTAGCTCTCTTGAATACACCATATATTACAAACTAGGAAATATAAAGAGCATATTTTTATCCAAGATCATCTGTTTTTTGTTTTAATATACGATCTTTGTATTGTTATAAAATCATGAATATATGTATTAATATAACCAAAAAGATATTAATACAGTCGAACCTGTCCATGCGGTCACCTCTATTAAGCAGTCACCTGTATTAAAAGGTCATTTTTTTTCTTGTCCTGTCATATGTATTGAACGCTTTTAAGAAGTCACCTGTCTTATTACACCACTTTCCTCTTACCCAAAGGTGACCTCTTAATACAGGTTTGATTGTATACGTATAAATCTGTATTACCTGTGGTAGTGACATTGATGGTAGTACTGTGGTATCTTCTGTTGAACGCTTTTGTCTGTGAAGACGCCCTGACAGTAGGTTCATCACATTGGTTACGCTTCTGCGTGCTACAGACTGCAAACAAATAAAGTTTAATTCAGAAGTCTACAAAATGTTGTCTTGGTGCATATATACAGTGAAAACTAAGCATTAAGATTAATTCAGAAGTGTACCAACTCTTTTTTGGTATACTGCTGAAACCTGTCTAAACCACACCTTCTTGTGACAAACTTTTGTGTTCCGAATAGACGGGTGTTCAGTTTATACAGGTTAAATTAACACAGATTTCCTAAATGCTTACTTTATTCAAAGTTTGGTTTATACGGGATTTCGTTTTATTCGGGATTCAGTTTAGATAGGTTTCACTGTATTGAAATGTATCATACCTTTCAGACTACCCCTCTTAAATTGCATCATTTAATTATTTAACGTGAATATTGAAGAGTAAACAATACCTCTACGATGTACATTTGTATATCCATTATCACAAGACAAATGAGACATGCTGACCTTTATGTCCATATAATCCAAATCCATTTACATTGCGGTTTTTAAGCCACTTTCAACATTATTTCAGTTATATTGTGGCGGGCAGTTTTATTGGTGGAGAAAATCAAAGTACCCAGAGAAAACCACTGACCTGTCGCAAGTCACTGACAAACTTTATCATATACTGATGTTGTTCGAGTTCACCTTGCCTGATTCGAACTCACAATGTTAGTGGTAATAGACACTGATTGCATAGGTAGTTATAACTACCATATGATCACGTCCATGACGTCACTTCCATTTGCGAGTTGAAATCATGTTTGCTTGGCATAAACTGTATCACTTCTGTTTCTAATAGTTCACGTCAATAGCATAATGTGATAAAATATTCACGATTAAACAATCATCTAAAAATACATTTTTTTACCAGGATTCACGACTTATCACCGGTTTGTAACTAGATTAACCCTCCTGTTTTTCAATTTATATCTTCGATATAGATGAACAATAAATCCTGCTCCTGTAGTTACCTCTATTAAGCAGTCGCCTGCATTAAAAAGTAAAATTTTTCATTTCATGTCATTAAAAATTTCATATGAATTAAATCTCTTTTTAGAGGTCACCTGTATTATAAGACCACTTTTTCTTTGTCTCAATGGTGACCTCTTAATACAGGCTTGACTGAATGTAAAGTTATTGTTACTTACAACACCTGGGGACAGGTCAAATTTATCATGAACAGCATCAAGACAATCATTTCCAGATCGATCTCCACTTTTGAGGAATACAATAATAAATGAACAGAAGGCACCAGGACATTCATTAGCTTCGTCTGGTGCATAGTCTGATTCATGTGTTAAATACACTGCCAAGTAACTGTAAAATATAATTGTGACTCATCTCAAAGGATTTTACAAAGCACATTTTTAAGGTTATATGGTTTATGATTTATGGTGTTTAATGCCACTTTCAACAATATTTCAGCTAATATAATAATTAAATATGACATGTCATAAGAGATATATATGGTTTGGTTGCGTTTATGGTGTTTAACGCCACTTTCAACAATATTTCATTTATTTCATCAGTCAGTGTTATTGATAGAGGAAACCGGAGTACCCCAGTACCCAGAGAAAACCACCGACCTGCCGAAAGTCACTGACAAACTTTATTACAAAATGTTATATAAATGTTGATAAACTGAAGAAAATTAATCGAAAGGTCAGCATTTACGATTACGAATCTACAATTCGATGGTGAAGGAACACTAAAAATGTTAATTGTTTGTGATGCTACATTAATAAGTATGTCAGTGGGAATGTATCAGCAAATGTTTAGTAAGTGAGCGAGTGATTGTTGTTTAATCCAAATGAGCAATTGTTTGTCTTTATTATGGTGAGAATAAGCTGCATTTGATAAGAGGATAATATATATTCATGCCCCGTTTGTACTAGACCAGCAAGCCTAGTTGACCTTATAATTGCTAGCTCACTTACACAACAGTCCATGGGCAGACATGTATCACTCGGAAACATTACACTGATTCTGACCCGGACAAACTTTACTCTTACTCCTTAATAAACGTTATAGAATACCGAAAGGGCAATCCAAAGTGGATAATCCAGATAAACTGGCAACAAGACAAAGAAGAACAAAACAAAACTAGTATTACTGTGAGCACAGCTCACTAAGAGATACCCCTCGCTCCCCACATCTGTCCAACCTACTTCCATAACCAAAACATTACTGATTGTTCCAACCAAAAATGAAAGGGACCCTCCTCTCTTCACCGGTAAGCTGCTGATAAAATTTCAAAACATGCTGAGAAACACTACTCAAGTTATCATACGACATAGGGTAAAAATTATATTTTCCGTCATATCAAGTCCAATAACTCTGGAACGGCAAAAGTGAAAATCGTCAAAAAATAAAAGAGATCCTCCTCTACTCACCGGTAAGCTGCTGATAAAATTTCAAAACATTCTGAGAAACACTACTCAAGTTATCATATGACATAGGGTAAAAATCCTATTTTCCGTCATATCAAGTCCAATAACTCTGTGACGGCAAAAGTGAAAATCGTCAAAAATGAAAGGGATCCTCCTCTCTTCACCAGTAAACAGCTCATAAAATTTTAAAAGATTCTAAGAAACACAACTCAAGTTATCGTACGACATAGGATTTGTCTACAGACGGATGAACGAACAGACGGACATGGTTAAACCAATATACCCCTACAACTTCGTTGCGGAGGGTATAAACACAACACAATATGTGAAGGACACCACCACACACAAACAACACTAATAAGATAGGAGCCTTCCAGCAAACAAGTGGGTGTAAAGATGAACCGAACCGAACATCTTTTGCATGCATCATATTATTGCTGCATGCTAAGAAGAGAAGCAGCAAATACTACTTGTGTATTGTTTGGTTTGATTTGGACAAGGGCACCAAACAATGATCTACAGTACTCGAGACGAGCACGCCAACCATTACACAACATTGTAATTATTGTTCCATTTACAATAAAGACACAGTGTTTCGTCTACAAATGTGTTGTACATAAAGATAATAATACCCTGTGTCTGAGTCATAGAAGTACTCCCCAGCTGCATCGACTTCGCCTACGGATCCTACAGATGTCCAGCTCCTTACACCAATCCTGGTCGGATACCTCCCTGCAATTTTGAACTCTGCAGCAGGAGGTATGCACATTCCTAAGCGTACACCTTCAGATCTGAAAAATGAGTTTTATATTTGGTTGATGTCGATAGATATAATGCATGTTTACAATTACCATAATCATTTCCAGCTCGTTATCATAACAAATGTCTCGATATTACCACAATGACAAGATGGCGGAACGAAGTGGGCGGGATCAGTTAATATCTAGACATTTGTTATGATGAGCTAGAAATGAATATTAATAGGTAAGTAAGTATAGAAGAATGTAGATAAATATATAACGAAACGAAATATATATGTTTGACCGTTTTCGCACACGATTTCATGACAACAATTCGCAAAAAAGAGGCGCAGCTTTTTCACTGCGCAGTTTCGAAATCCGTAGCCCTATGGTCCGCAAATTATCAGAAAACTGGCCAATGAACATAAGGACCACGGTTCCGCAGCTAATATTTATGTGTGAAGTATATCAATTTTGCATCTGTTTCTACGATTCTGATTAAATTTTGAAATTGTCCAGATACTGTGGTATTATTTGTTATTTTCTTATTACTAGAATGTCGCTGGCAATAAATATACATCATTTAGGTTTAGTCCAATATAACTAGTTTAACCCTGCCACCTTTTATTGAAATGCCTGTATAAGTGCCAGGAGAGTATGTGATCATGAATACGTGCATCATTTTAGACCACAAATAGCTCTACCACATATATTAGTAGACCATTATAGCAAATGTAAAAATGCCCTCTTTCAATTTCTTTAAAAAAAAATCACATATTTATTTTATGTTAATCACGTTAGTCTTTTAGTATTTTTCGCCCAGATTTATTAATGGGTAAAAATAGTTGTTATTTCGTAATTTCATGATTTGGTCAGCTGTAGTGAAAAATATATGGGTTAGGGGGATTATGGTCTTTAATGCCACCTTCAACAATATTTCAGCTATATCGCGGCAATCAGTTTTATTGGTGGAGGAAACCGGAATAACCGGAGAAAACCACCGACCTGCTGCAAGTCACTGATAAACTTTATCATATAATGTTGTATCGAGTACAACACACATGGTCGTAATTCAAACCTACGACATTAGTGCTGATACGCACTGATTGTACAGGTATTTGTAAATCCAAATAACATATGATCACGACCATGACGGCCCCTTGTGAGATATGTAATATAAAAAAAACACACAAAAAACTAGTAAATAACTACAACCAATGGTATCGCTATGACATCTACATACTTTGTTACAGCCATAGTCCTAATGAAAATAGTCTCTGGTATCATGCTTTCCCAAAACATAGAATAACTGTACTCCTCCCCTATGATAGTCAAGAATGGAGAACTTTTATCTTGGTCAACATCAATTCGAGCAACCTGGTAGTTATCATCTCTTGTAACGGTCAGCACGTTGTCTTTATCTCCGACACGGGTGTTAATCTATACAAAATGTAACAATGCTAGTTATATTGCTCAATGCATATATCATATCGGTGTTTTGCGGGAATAGAATTGTCGTACCAATATGGAGAGCGAAGGCTAAACTTTAGGTTTTATATGTAATGGAAAGTCTATTTTGGCAAAGCATATCACGGATTTATCAAGGTGACGTCAGTGGTGTCACATTGAAAATCAACACTAACTTGTTGCTTGATAATATATATATTATCAAAAGGAGAATTTACAAATCAACGATAACATATAAAATTAGACAATGACGATCTGTCAGAGAACATTATGTGAAGTTTCTTTTTTTCTTTCCATTTGTATCACTAGGTCGATACTTCTATTATTAATCCTCGTTGGTTTCATCCGCCCAGTAGTCAGTGTTTAGGCTTTGACGTGATTTATTAGATATATATAAACTTATTATTACAACTAGCAGTTCAAAAATAATGCAATAATATAATAAAAAGTTTATCCTCACTCAGGCCATAGGTGACTTTGACAGACATTGGTGATCGTGTTTAGGCCCTTTGCTTTTATTGTTCCCTATTTGTTGTACATACTTTTGCTTGTGCTTTGCAATCTTTTGAATATGAGCGTATCTGATGAGGTTTATTCCAGATACGTGCTGTGGGCACTTAATTTGATAGATACGTGCTTATTGTACATGTTGTGATAAAGCATGTCATTTCCTTAACATCTGTGATGCAACATTTTTTTGAGCGAGTGTGCGATCGTTGATTAATGCCAATTCAGCAATTTGTCAGCTATATCATGGAAGGAACAAGTTATTTTTCAATGAGATGCTTTGTATTAGACCAACATGCTGAGTTGGATTTTTATAGTGCTAGTCCACTTAAATAACAGTCCACCGGTCGACCCATCCAGAAACATTATCCCGATTCCGAGTCAGCCAGTATTTGCTCTTTCTCCTTAATGCTGCATGCTTAGTGGACAATCAACAGATACCAATTTCATAGTCTTTGCTTTGACCCAACCGGAGCTCAAAGCCACGATCTACCACACTCGAGGCGAGCACACTAATCATTACACCACCGATGCGGTTAGTTTTTGTTCAAATTAAATAATGTCTAAGTGAAGATAATCAATTGCTGTGACCTGGCACATTTTGTATAACTGTTTTCAGTTGATTGGTGCTCGTGCCTTTATATTATTTCCTTGTTTCACTTATGTTGTCTTCTTCTTAAATTTGTCTTATTAGATTGTAAATCCTGTATTTATGACAATGAAACAGTGGTCATGTAATTGTGTGTATCTCTGTGTTAGGGGTATTAATTTTGACTTTTTAAAAGATTTTCTGTTGTATTTTTGGAACTGTGCCAACAGTGTGGTATATTATGCTAATCATTTTATTTTCATTCTTGAAATAGTAATAGATTGCTAATATATTGTTTACCTCAGCATAGTTATGCCTGCAGTAAGCAAAATTCCAATTTGCTCTCTGTGAGCAAGAGTCTGTCATATGGAATGGCTCTGGAACGACGAGAGTTACAGGTTTTTCACCAGTAACGCCTGTAACAGAGTGATCGATGTCCCTAAATGATCTAATATCATCTTCGCTCTGCTCGGCATCATCTTCAACAACTGGCACTTGTACTCTATTTCCTTCATCTGGCTATATAAATCAAAAAGGGTATATACATGCAAAACCTGTCTAAGTCGAACCTCATTAGAACCACACTATGTGTTCTGAATAGTCAAGTGATAAGATTATACAGGATAAATTAGGAGTTAATTATCTTATAATATCCACATTTAATAGTGTTTTTGGTTTTAATGTCAGACAATTCCTATTGAAGAATTTTATTTCGTAACTCTATCCACATGAATAGTATGTGAACAGCAGATACAGAAACAATATGTGTAGAAAATGTAGAATGTTTAAATTCTTTCCAACATGAGGTTCATCTTTATTGAGTGATTGATGGTTTCTTAGCGCAAAATAAGCCATGTTTCACTTATATTATGGCGAGAACACTTAATATGTATGAAATGATGATGGCTAACGTACTAGTTCACTTAAACAACAGTACCAGGGTAGACAATACTTTGCTCTTACCTCTATATACTGTAGCGAATACCCATTTCAATATTTTTGTTTGAACTGACCGTGACTGAAACTCAGGGTCTACGGCACTCAAGGGGATCCCTCTAACCATTACACAACCGATGCGGCTATATCATCTTGATATCAATGCAATCACTACATAAGTCACACACCGTACCCACAAGCTATTGTGATGTCCATAACAATTTTCGCATAAAAACGATGTTCGATTTCGGCTTTTCCTCCAGTTGTTTGTAGGAGGGCTCATGTCTTATTTACGTTATTTGTGTTTGTGTGCGTATAGTAGTGTCCAACAAATATTATGTTATGTTTTTTTTTTCTTCTCTGGATTGTCATGTTTATTATCTATCAATACAAAGCAAAATAGATATAAAGCCCCGAAAGTATCCTATGGCAATAATGTGTCTGGGAGAAATTTAGAAATTTAAAAAATAATGAAGAAATGTATGAATTATAACGGTCATGATGCACAAACGAATAAACAACATTGTTTTAGTAACAAAGGTGAAAGGCCAAAGAGACGTTCTAGAGAACACATGTGAGAACAATCTGTTCTGAAAGAAATCCGTTTCCTGAGGCTTCAACTTATATGTGTGCCGCCAGCAGTGAAGGACTGTACCCTGCTTATTAGAAAGATACAATTTTAATATTTCTCTTTGTCTCTTTTTCTTGTGGTCATTGTATTGAAAGTTGTTGGATCTACAGCTTCTTATTAATTCTTTGATATCTGGAAATTTTTCTTACCGCTTCAAATGGATTATACAATTATACTTGAGATACTGTAATTGAGAGCTACCCATGCAATCAGTGTCTATCACAACAGATGTTGTTAGTTCGAATCCTGCTCAATGCGAGATATACAACATTTCATGTATGTCATAAAGTTTGTCAGTGACTTGCGGCAGGTCGGTTGTTTACACCGGGTATTCCAGCTTCCTTCGCCAATAAAATGTCTGCCACGATATAGCAAAAATATTGCTGAAAGTGGCATTAAACACCATAAAACCAAATCAAACTGTAATTAAAAATTGACTATTGGGTATTACAATGTATTACAATATGAATATCAAATAATACTTGTACAATATGTAAATGACTTACATCTGAAAATCCAAATCTTGCATTTACAATGTTATTCCTTGGTGAATGATTTTCTAAATGTCTAAACCCGATGGCTCCCATGTGGTAGTACTCGTTGTCTGCAAAGTTATCAAAATATACATCTTTCACATGTACGGGTCCTTTCTGGAATGTCAAACCAGATCTCCACAAGAAAAATGAACTTCTATAAATAAAGAAATAAAATGATTGATTGATTGATTGATTGGTGTGTAACGCCAACTTCAACAGTATTTCAACTATATCGTGGTGTGAACAAATTTTATATATTAGGCACCTAGAAGACTCTTAGAAATAAATGATACTTGTCTATAAAACAATCTGTCTTTCTTTTCTAAATTTCAAAATTAGAAGAAAACAAATGATATGTTATGTTCAAATACATATGTACAGATATTTCTTTATTCACTACATTAATATTGAACCCCATGTTACTATGTCATACCTATACATTGTAGGGCCATCATATGATCGATGGATTTACAACTACCTGTGTAATCAGTGCCTATCACCACTAAAGTTGTGAGTTCGAACTCCGTCCATGGTGAGGTGAACTCGATACAACATTATGTGATAAAGTTTGTCAGTGACTTAAGCTTGCGACAGGTCGGTGGTCTTCTGCTGGTACTCCGGTTTCCTGCACCAACATAAGTGACCGCCACGATATAACTGAAATACTTCTGAATGTGGCATTAAACACCATCAATCAACTACATTGATTTTTTTTAGATTATTGGCTATATCTTAATTTTTATAATATCCTACACAACAGTTTTTGTGATATTTCTCTTTTTTACAGCTTTAGCTCAAGCTTATATCACCAATAATGACACATTTAAACGAAATCATAAAGTACTTGTGATCAAGATATTTTGTTTTTTTTCTTTGGCTTGTGTACTGTATGTTACATGTTGCTCTGGAATGTCCAGTTTCGATTGCTCCTTCCGTATTCTCTAATGTCTATGTAAGAAAATATGTAGATACCAAATTGATTACAAGTGATCATAAACCAAAAGACAGACAATATATTCACCAAAAGAAAAAGACTATCAATGGCCCTGAAAACACCGCACAGAAAATTAGAAATTAAAAATCGAGCAACGAAAATCTCGCGAAGAACTGAGAGTGAACATAAGTGCTCCAAAAATCTTCAAAGAAAACTATTTAGTCGATTGGTATCCATTCTTCAATGTGTTTGTTAGGGTTAGGGTTATAGTGTTTGATTCAGACCACACACATTGAAAGTGTTATCATTTCTTGTCAAAGGATGACAGCCTATTTTGGTTATAGATATGGTGTTTAATGTCACTTTAAACAATATTTCTGTTATATTGTGACCGGAAGTTTTATTGGTGTATTAAACCAGAGAAAAACACCTATCTGTCAAAAGTCACCGACAAACTTTACCACATAATGTTGTATTAAATACACTTCACCATGAGGGAGATTCGCTTGTGATTACACTCGAGGGTAAATTAATATTCTGTAGTGGACTTTAATATGTAACTGCATTTTCATTGACATGGTGTTTAGTAATGATCTATATCACCGACAACATATCAACAACACAATGCCACCATATTGGTATGATACAATTGGTCTTTTTATTAATTCCTAAAAGAAAAGTTTGGAGAAATCAAAGGGGCAATATGAAACATTAAACCAAAGAACGACAGATAGTACAATGTATATAAGAAAAAGGAAACAAAGACAAACAATAGTCCACATAGCACTACACAGAATTAACTAACGATTGAGCAATATGCAATCCACAAACAAAAGGAGGAGAACTCAGGTAATACGGAAGGGGATGCAGTTCTTTTTCCACTAGTACATCTTAAATATGGTAAGCCGTGTTAGGAGGTTATGGTGCTTAATGCCACGTTCAACAATATTTCAGTTATATCTTGGCAGTCAGTTTTATTAGTGGAGGAAACCGGAGTACCCGGAGACAACCACTGACCTGTCTCAAGTCACTGACAAACTTAATCACATAATGTTGCATCGGGTAAACCGTCCCTGAGTGGGGTTCGAAATCACAACGATATTGATGATAGGCGCTGATTGCATAGTCTGTTTTAAATCCAACTACCATACGATCACAACCAGAGTGGCCCCTCTTAAGCTGGGACTACGAAGAGAATTGTAATAGCAGTAATGAATAAACCAATTGTTCAATTTTAGAACAATAAAAAATAAAACATACGTTCGGCTTATTCTTGGAAATGATCTTCCAATAGACACAGGCATTCCATCAATTCTGGACACTTCTCCAACATTTGGTGAATCTCCAATAACCACGCTTGATTCGAAATGCTGGACGGCCGAATTCTCTCTAAAAAAATCAATATTTCTTTTACACTTAGTGTTATATGACCAGAAATGTATGCATTGACTAAGATAAATATTTATGATTGACCACAAGATGTGATTGTGGTTAATTATTGAGTGTGTGAGTGAGTGATTGTTGTTTAATGCCAATTCATGCTGATGATGTCTGCTTTGTCCTAGACTAACACGATTAGTTGGATTTTTATAGTGCTAGCTCACTGAAACAACATTCCGCGGGTAGACATGTCGCTCCACTCTGACATATTATCTTAAATCCGCACCAACCAGTCTTTGTTCTTTCTCTTTAATGATGCATGCTTAGCGACGAAGCAACAAATACCAATGTTATAGTCTTTGGGTTGACCCGACCAGACCTCGAAACCATGATCTACCGCGCTCGAGGCAAGCGCGCTATTAAACCATTACGTCAACGATGCAGTTGATTAATTATTTTTATTCATACATATTGCTTTGTAAGGAACATAAATTAAACAACAACAATGTCTCGAAATTTACGAATCAAATACATTACTTGTACTTTTATGTATGTGAAATGTGTATTGTTTCCAAAAATTGACCTACATTGCAGACTTACTTTATAATATTTATTGAGTGTGGACTGTCAGACAATCTGAAAAAAATAAAATTTAATACATTTTTGTACATCTATATATAAGCAAAGTATTGCAAAGAATTTATTCATAATGTTCAGGATGATTTTTAGTTAATAATTTTCTACAACGTCATAGTAGCACGATCAGACGTTATGACGTTGTCTTGTTTTTTTTTTTTTATATCTCTTGGCAGTTTATGTTTTGCAACTGACGAAGACGGTTGTGCCGTCGAAAATGTTTGCAATAATTTGCTTAAATATGTTTATAACCTCCACATTTTGTTTGATTGTATATATATAAGGATAGATCTACTTGACATATCAATGTATATCATTTTTTTTTCTATACTCTAAGACAAACATTTGAGTGAGTTGTGAGTGATTCTTGCTTAACGCCAATTTTACAACTATATCATGGCGAGAACAAGTTATTTTTCAATGAAATGATCATGAGGTCTGCTTTGTACTAGACCAACACAACTAGTTGGATTTGTATGGTGCTAGTTCACTGAAAAAAACAATCTGTGTGTACACATGTCGTCCCATTCAGAAACATTACCTTAAATCCGAGACAACCAGTCTTTGCTCTTTCTCCTTAATGTTGTGTGCTTAGCAGAGAAGCAACAATTGTCAATTTTCTAGTTTATGGTATGACCCAATCCGGGTTTGAACCCATGATATACCACACTCTAGGCGAGCACGCTAACCATTGCGGTTACAAACATTTGAAATTTAACGAGCACAATCGATATAGCAGATATATAACACAAAAATGTGGTATCTGTAGTCTAAGTAGGTGCACAAGATGACAATATATATTATCTGTTCGTTACTGACGCAACTCATGTGACTGAATATCAATTTACACCTTGTTTACCTCAGCAACAATCGCATGCAACCGATATATACCCAGAAATGTGGTAAATTGGTGGACAACATGATAAATTTTAAAATCTCCTTGTTAGAGAGGCAACGAATGTGACGAGTATCAATTTTCACCTTGTGTACTTGAGTAAAGGCATATAACCTCAAACATACATCCTCAAATATAACATCCCATACGAAACAAATAAGATGTACATACAAGAGATGTTATTAACCGTTTAAACCATATTAGTGTGTCTGTTGCTAGTCAGGACCTGGATTTTCAACCTGTTCACTTATTCGTATGTCTTGTTTATAATGAATATAGGATAACATGAATTTATAGTTAGTAAGTAATAATCTATTACAGTGAATACGGTGTGACTTTTTACCCAAATACACCCAAATATACCCAAATACAGCTTCAAATTATATTATTTCTATTATTTTGAGATGTTTTATGAATAATTAATGATTTAATAGCTCCTCTATCGTTATTTTTTCATGAATTTCAACAAAATAGTCAGTTTTTACGGACAATATCAAATGATCTCGGTCGACCCGCTTACAATCACAAAATCAGTTCAATATAATATGAAAACTCAAAAGCTTTCTTTAGTTTAATATATTTTATTTGATTATACAGTTCTAAGTTGTATTTGTATCAATCATAATTTTTATTACGATATTTGCAATGAATAGTCGTCTTTTACTTTTAAGAAATGACATACTGAATGTCCGATTTTGAAGCTGAACTGTCCACTGTACTGCCACGATTTCTCAAAAAGTATATATTCAAAAATAATAAACTATACATATTATTAATCCTTGAGATATAAGATTTAAAATGGTGTAACATTTATTTGACAGACATTTGATTTAAAAGAGTTATACGTGATCAAAACAAATATTTTGATACAAATTATCGTCATTTCCGCAATTGAAAAATACTGTCCTGCCACGATTTAGGGTATCAAATGTCAATATTGTTTTAAAAACTTTATATAAAATTAAAACCTTTAATCTCATCTTTAGTATGGAACTTACATCATGAAAATATCTATAAACGTACTGAAAAATATGCTATGTCCTTGTTCTAAACCCTCCCGTTTATAATAGTTATTAAATTGATCATTTTGATTACTCTTGTGACAAATTTATGAAATTTGAATTTGTTCTATGAAAAATAATTCATATAGAATCTTTAACTAATACAATAAATACGATTTTATTGTGTATTTGGGTATATTTGGGTGTTTTTGGGTAAAAAGTCACAACCCAGTGAATAGGTAAAATTATATTTGTTCTCCTCATTATTTAAAAATCTTAGAGAACTGAGAAATATAGACCAGTTATGTTAAACTAGTGTCTACAAAATTAAACATACTGTATCCAATCGTGGAGTTACAAAGAAGAGTTTGAAGATACCAAAGTAAATGTCAGAATCTGTAAATCGAAGAAAGACAGACAACGCAATGCCCAAATGAAAAGGACAAACAACGATCTACAAAACATACACATAAAGCAAAAAATCGAGTAATAAGAAACCCACAAATTCCCGGGGGCGAACTCAGGTGCTCCGGAAGGGTAAGCAGTTCCTGCTCCACTAGTGATACCCGTCGTGTTAATCTAGTTACAAAACCGATGATAAGGCATGAATGAGGAAAGGACCGGGAAGTGTTTACGACAAGTGGAACATATCTGTAAACTTAACGACAAGTGGAACATGTATGTAAACTTTACGACAAGTGGAACATATCCGTAAACTTTACGACAAGTGGAACATATCCGTAAACTTATGAAGCATGAGTGACTTTAATCAATCCTCCTCTAAACCATGCATTTCTTGGACTGTTTTTATATGCTGTAAATTAAATATATATTTATCATAATTTAGCAGATATGTTTGTTTGGTTTGGCTTGATGTTGTTTAACGACACTTTCAACTATATTTCAACTACACGTATATAGTTGGCGTTCAGTTTTATTGGTGGAGGAAACCGGGGGAGCCGGAGAAAACCACTGACCTGGCGCAAGTCACTGACAAACTTTATCACATAATGCTGTAAATCTCTCCCGGATCGGGATTCTAACTCCCAACATTAGTGGTGATAGCATAGGTATTTGTAAATCCAACCATCATATGATCACGGCCACAACAGTCCCATATATGTTTGTATGTCTGTATGGTCATCTTTATATTAGTTTACTGCTTAAAAGCCATTATATACATACTGAGATTTTAAAGATCCAGATGTAAATCTATTTCATGTGCATATATCAGAAATGCTACCCCTATAAGCTGTCCTGTTGTTGTCTGTTCTTGAAATCATGTTTTTTTTTCTACTTCCACATTCAGAGGTATTTCACCTTTGATCTGATCTTTATGCATGCTAGTTTTAGAAAGATATATAAATGAAGACATTTCCGAGTGAATGGAGAGGAAATATGTATAATTTCAATTTGAGAAAATCAATGCATTTTGTTTCAAGCATATTATTACATACACAATTCTTAATATAGTATATACAAATTGGTTTCTTATTACACATTTGCATATTGCAGTTCATCCCTTAATTTGCTTACCTGTTAAGACGGCAGAGAATAACCGGTTTATTAGCTGAGGTGTTTACCTGTTAGACGAGAGGGAATAACCGTTTATTTGCTGAGGTGGTTACCTATTAGACGGCTGAGAATAACCGGTTTATAAGCAGAGATACGTATATGTTTGACGGCTGAGAATCCCTGGTGTATTAGGTACTTACCTGTTTGATGCCGAGAATAACCAGTTTATTCGCTGATGAGCTTACCTGTTAGACGAGCGGGAATAACCAGTTTATTAGTTGAGGTGGCTACATGTTAGATGACCAGGAATAGCCAGTTTATTAGTTGATGTGGTTACAAGTTAGATGAGCAGGAGAATCCGGTTTATTAGTTGAGGTGGTTATAAGTTAGATGACCAGGAATAGCCGGTTTATTAGTTGAGGTGGTTACAAGTTAGACGAGCAGAATAATCCAGTTTATTAGTTGAGGTGGATACAAGTTAGATGACCAGGAATAGCCAGTTTATTAGTTGAGGTGGTTACAAGTTAGACGAGCAGAATAATCCAGTTTATTAGTTGAGGTGGTTACATATTAGACGAGCATGAATAGCCAGTTTATTAGCTGAGGTGCTTACCAGTTTGACGGCCGTAAATAACCACTTTATTAGCTGAGATGTTTATTATTTATATGTTGGACTATTAACCTGAATATAAATGTATTGCAGATAATTTGGTTACTAGTTACACTGTCGAGAATAACCGGTTGATCAATTGAATTGCTTACCTGTTAGACGGTTGAATATTGCTGCTTTATCAGTTGAATTGCTTACCTGTTAGACGATTGAATATTGCTGCTTTATCAGTTGAATTTTTGTATTTCAGATGCATTAATGGATCTTCTTTTGGTCTGTATCTATTGTATCCTTTGGCATCAGTGTTCTCAAGAAATTCATTATCGACAAAAATACCATGCTGCAAACAAATATTATTGTATGTGTACATTACAACATGTAACAACCAGATTCGTCAATAAAGCAACGGGATTTGGTTATGGTGTTTTACGCCACTTTCAACAAAATATCAGTTATATAGTGGCAATCAGTTTTATTGTTGGAGGAAACCAGAGACTACCCGGTGTAAACCACCAACCTTCCGCAAACCACTGACAAACTCTCACATAATGTTGTATCGAGTACACTTCACCATGAGCAGGATTTGAACTCACAATTTGTGATAAGCACTGATTGCACAGGTAGTTGTGAATCCAACTACTATGTACGTTCACATCCACGACAACCCCTTAGAGCAATGAGAATAAGATGTGTTTCTAGAATCATCTCAATTATACATACACAAGATGGTCAATTATGTGTTTATGTAAATTAAACAGAAACAATTAATTATTTCTATAAAACATGCACACCCTAACAATATTATTAATTGAGAATTGGTTGTGTATGTGTTTTGCTTTATAACATATGTCGGTATTCAAAATCAATATGATTGACATTTCCTGCAGATGTATACAATAACACATGAAAATATATATTCCAGTAGTTGCATAGCGTTCAATGGCAATAAAGAGCTTATGACATTGACATTGATTTTAACAAGTATATACTTTTTTATGTTATAATCATTATCTTGCTGAAATTTTAAGCGATTGTTTGTTTATTTGTTTGATGGTGTTTAATATATATGATTTGATTGATTTTTTGATTTTTGGTGTTTTAACGCCACTTTCAGCAATATTTCAGCTATATCATGGCGACAAGTGTTAGTGGTGGAGGAAGCCGGAGTACCCGGAGAGAACCACCGACCATGGGCAAGCAACTGGTAAACTTTATCACTTGCGACTTTTAATATATATGTAATGCCACTTTCAACAATATTTCAGCCATATCGTTGCGGTTAGTTTTATTTGTGGATGAAACCAGAGGGTCTAGAGAAAACCACCCACCAAACGGAATTAAGTCATTGACGAATTTTATCAAATAATGTTGCACACCTCGCCCTGATCGAGATTCCAACTCACAACATCAGTGGTGATGGACACTAATTGCATAGTTAGTAGTAAATCAAACTACCATATGATCACGACCACGACGGCCCCCGTTTGTAATCGAATAATCACTCATACTACAACAGGAAAACATGAGCATCATTTTTTTTCACTGGGAAAGATCAAACAGATAAAAAAATGAATCTGTATATTAAATATGTACTTTTTTTGTGCTTCAATGAAGAACATCAATCAAAGTATTGTTAAATGTGTATCTCATGTGTAAGATGGGTACACATGTAGTATATTCACAAATATCTCTATCAAATATTATACGAAATATGACTTAATAAGTGACTGTTTTGCCGGCTTTAGACTGATTTTTTTGTTGCATGATAGTTATATTTTGTATTTATTTTCTTATTTTCTCTTTTAATGAAGAGGAGAGTTTGAGGATACCAAAGGAGTAATCAGAATCCGTAAATCGAAGACGAACAGACAACGCAATGGCCAAATGAAAAAGGACAAACAACAATCTATAAACATACATATAAAACTAAAGAATGGGAGTGAACTCAGGTGCTCCGGAAGGGTTAGCAGTTCCTGCTCCACTAATGGCATCCGCCATGTAAATCGAATTACAAACCCGGTTATTTGTGATGAATGAGGAAAGCTCGGGAAGTGCATACGAGAAATGCTTTACATAAACACTTAGATTCCTATATAAATGTATACCACTATCATGAAACTCATATATGGCAGTTGGTTATACATGCAAACACTTACATTTCTATATGAATGCGCAACATTGTTATCAAATTCATAAACGGCCGTGTGTCGAGCTTCATCCTTTACCATAAATCCTTTGTCGTCAGAAGGAGCAAGAGGCAATCTTGGGTATGTGTACCAATAACCTCTTCCCTATATATAAAATAAATGTATGATTAACGGTTGGTTTACATCATCTGAAATCATATTGCAGTCATATTGTGATTGAGTACTGTTTATTCTGTTTAAATAGCTAACAATCTTTTACCTGCATCGGTGGTGTAATGATTAGCTTGTTCACCTCGAGTGGGTTCGAGACACAAAGACTATAAAATTTGTATTTGTTGCTTCTCCGCTATGCACGCAACGTTGAGAAGAAAGATCAACGAATGGCTGACTCAAAATCAGGATAATGTGTCCGAGTGGGGCGACATGTATATCCGTGAACTGTTGTTTCAGTGCGCTAGCATTATAAAAATTCAACTAAGCATGTTGGTCTAGTACAAAGTGCACTTTATCGTCATTTCATTGAAAATTGACTTGTTCTCTGATCACAATAATATTGCAGAAAAATTCCTGAGTTTGTGTTAAACAACAATTACACACACACATAGCAAAAATCGTGACAATTATTCTATAATTGAACATGACAATATTCTATTAATAACACACACATAGCAAAAATCGTGACAATTATTCTATAATTGAACATGACAATATTCTATTAATGATTAACCTACCGTTCCACCACCAGCTGCATTGTTTCTGACATATGATTGTGGGTTTGTAATCCAAAACGTTGTTGGTATCCTGGAATAACAAATGACAAACATAAAGATATGCAGGATATTAATGGACGATTGTGAGTAAGTGAGTGATTGTTGTTTAACGCCAATTCAACAATTTTTCAACAATATCATGGCGAGAACAAGTTAATTTTCAATGAGATGATGATGAGGTCCGCTTTGTTCTAAGCTAACACCTTCTTTCTCCTTAATGCTACATGGTAAGCAGAGAAGAAACAAATACCAATTTCATAGTCTTTGGCTTGACCCAAACGGGGCTGGAACCCACGATTCTGCCCCCAGGAGGCTGTAATTAAGGAAGAACCATATTTGCTGTGTACATTTGACCATATACAGTCAAACCTGTACAAGTGGTTACCTCTATTAAACAATTACCTGTATTGAAAGGTCACCTTTTCTTGTCCTGTCATATACATTTTCATATGAATTGAACCTCTTTTAAGAGGTTACCTGTCTTATAAAGCCACTTTTTATTTGTCTCAAAGATGGCCTCTTAATACAGGTTTGACTGCAGTTCTTTTAATTTTTTTGTTTGTATTTTTTGGGGTTTTTTTGTTTCCCATTTACATGATAAAGGTTAGCTGTGAAATCGTTTCCTACGAATCTCCAACCAAATAATTCCCAATCGGTAGTTAGTTTTCACTAATTCTACTTCGTTATATCATATTTTTTATTTTATTTTGGTATTTTAACGCTTATTCTTGCAGACATTTCTGTTTCACTATGTTTGGCCGATGGAAATATAGATATCAAGATCATGAATTGTGACCAGACTACCGTTACTGTCTCAGACCAAGACCTACATTGGCCACCATCGCGTCCAGTATTTCGTTTTGGAGCCGCATGTTTGTCCGGCTTTTATTGCTTTCAACTGAATTAAACACTAAAATATATTACCTGTCAGCTTTAATCAATATTCCTCTTTCTTGTCCAAGTCCTAAATTGCCATCTAAAACTGTTCTTTTTTCACCACCGTCTTCAAGGAAGTAAGCATGACCACGTGTCAAGTAGCAAACATTATCTTCTATCTGTGATATTGGTGATATTCAAAATTAAACGTTAAAATATACAAATATCAGCTCCAATCATGATGAGAACAAGTTTTATTGGTTTTATTGTGTAAGCCATAATAGTGTCCTGTGAAAATGTGTATCTTTGTATCTTTTTCAAATGAAAAATCCCCAACAAACCAAAGAAGTCTCTACTACGCTTTATTCCGTCCTCAGACTTGATCATAGAAAACAAGCAATAAATCCTATTGATTCGTGGCACTGGGAAAGAGCTATGGGCTGAAGCATTGATTGCTACACGTAGGAGTGGATATAAAATATATTGCCAGGGGACCGTCGTGGTCGCGGTAGTATGGTAGTTGGATTTACAAAATACCTGTGCAATCACCACTAACGTTGTGAGTTCAAATCCCGCTTATGGCGAGGTGTACTCGATACAACATTATGTGATAAAGTCTGTCAGTGACTTGCGACAAGTCAGTGATTTTCTCCTTGTAGTCCCGCTCCGGTTTTCTCCACCATTAAAACTGAAATATTTTTGAACGTGGGGATAAACACCATAGCCCCTAACCCTAGAATAAACTACCCGAAAGTGTGCTAATACAGTTGTGTTTGTGATCTTGTACATATAAAAGACACTCGATTAGGTCACTTCCTACGAACCGAATCGGTGACGTAATGCTTAGCGTGCTCGCCTCGAGTGCGGTAGATCGTTGGTTTCAGCCCCGGTCGTGTCAAACCAAAGACTATAAAAAGCACGTACCAAAGACTGGTTGGCTCATAATCAGAATAATATGACTGAATGAGACGACGTGCCTACCCGCGGACTGTTGTTTCAGTGAGCTAGCACAATACAACTCAGCATGTTGGTCTAATACAAAGCAGACCTCATCATCATCTCATTGACAATTAACTTGTTCTCGCCATGACCTAGCTGAAAAATTGCTGAATTGGTACTAAACAACAATCACTCACTCACTCACGACATGTGTAGCTGAACCATCCCATCACAACAGACTCACAATACTTTTGCAGGGAGTGTGCCCAACAGCCGACAAGCTATTTTCTATTTCTTTACCTCATAGTTACCTCTGGGATGTTATTAAGAATGAAAGAGTAGCACAAAATGAAACGTCAACATCGGTCAGTAAAACTATATCAAGTCAATATCCAATTTCGTCAATGATTGGTTCTTGGTTTTCAACAATATTTCATTTCTATTTCGTCGACGAAATTCTAATATAAATATATTTCTACTCAGAATATTATATGTATTTGTAATATATTGTCATTGCTAATGTTTATATAAAATGTATGTACTGGAGAAGACTTCGTAAGTTTACACCTTGTGTCTTATCAATTTGTCTTGTTTTGTATGACAATACAATATGCTTAAAGTACTCAGACAGTTAGTTATATTTCGATTTGTTGTAATATAACTGATGATTCACAACTTACAATTAATCCATGGGTTCCGTGGATTGTTACACATCTGCTGTTAGAGTGGTGGATTGAGTTGTGTTTGATCCATGGTCGTGTAGCCTCATCCCCGTCAACATCCTCACACATGTGAAAGTGGATTGGGTAGCGTCCTAAAATAACACGAACAAGACAAAATTTGATAACACTAAGGTTATTAATATGAGTCGTGCGCACTAAATTTGATATCTCTGTTTTTTCTTTATGATAACTGAATAACATAATATGCAATATTTTAATAGCTATGGATAAAACATACTAGAAAAGACACAACTATTTGTGAATAAAGGTATCAAGTATGAGTGAGTGAATGAGTGATTGATTATTGTTTAACACCAACTCAGCATTTTTTCAGCTATATCATGACGAGAACAAGTTAATTTTCAATGAAATGATAACGAGGTTCGCTTTGTACTAGACCAACACGCTTAGTTGGATTTTTGTAGTGCTAGCTCACTGAAAGAACAGTTCGTGGATAGACATGTCGCCCCACTGAGACACATTATCCTGATTCCATTACACAACCGTTGGGGTAGCTATCAAGATTGTAATCAGATTCATTAAATTAAAGGCTAGGCAATACAATAGTGATAAATGATGTCTTAGTGGTTGCTTAGCGTCTATCAACAAACATAGCATGCATATCGCCACCACTGATGGCTCCTTCGTGCTACAGGTAATTAAAATCACAGGAACATCATCTAATATACAAATCTTTTTGGACGTCAGTATAAGTAAATACATACAAATAACATAGATACACATATGAAGTCCTTACAAAACAAATGTCAGGAAACAACATCATTTTCTTTAAAAGAGAATCACAACACAAAACTAAAAACATGTAGACATTCAATTGGTCAAAATAAATCCAACTAAAAACCAAAAACTTCGAAGCTTCAGAATAGTAAACAATTTCTGCTCCACTAGTGGCACCCGTTGTGTTACGATTGTTAATAATCCAATGATAAGTCCCCTGATCGAGAAAAGAACGGGATTTCACTGTATAATGTATTATAATGAAAGCAAAGGAGTTAATACGACATACCCAATACTTCTTCTTGTCCCAGATCGTTGAATTCTGCTCCTTCGATATGAACACTTTTAAAATCTTTTAAGACCTTAAAAATAGAGAGGAAAAAAATAAGGAATTGGGAACAAAGTCAACACGCTCCTTGTAATTTTCAAAATGAAAGTGTGGGTGCCGAACTACCCCTAATAAGCTTATGGATACTGACCATCACAAAAGTCTATGAAAAAAAAGGTGGGACTTATGGAAGAGGCGCGGGTCAGATTATTTCACTCTCTACAGCTTAACGAATAGTTGATATTGTGTTTTACATCACAATGTAATTGTTTATTGTTTATGGATGATGAAACTGCATTGTCCAATTTATTTATTTTGGTGTGTATACTGTCGTACATGTACAGTCAAACTTTTCCACGAGGTCACCTCTATTAAGCAGTCACCTGTATTAAAAGGTCAACATTTTCTTGTTTTGCCATAGAAAAGTTCATATGAATTGAACCTCTTGTAAGAGGTCACCTATCTTATAAGACCACTTTTTCTTTGTCCCAAAGGTGACCTCTTAACACAGGTTTGACTGTATGCAAAATGGTATCATATGTACCATCTTACATTTGACACATTACCGTTAACGTTTCAATAGTACCCGAAAACATGCATAAATAAATTAATTTGATGTGTTTAAGAGATATTTATTGGATAAAAAATTGATGTTATTTTTCATAAACAACATTTTTAACCGGAAGTCACATGTTGGGGTCTCAATTGGGAAAATTTTTAATTTTAATTCTTTTTAAGCAATTATTATCCTTCAAAATAATTCTAGGACTAGAAAAAAATCAATTAGGAATTAATTCATAAGGATTGATCACAATTTTTTGTTCGGTTTATTTCTTCATGAATCGAAAAAAAATTGAGATCAATCCTTAAATATTTTTTTTTAAATATCACTATGTCAGAAGGGCTCCAAAATCTAATCTAACAATTTGTGGAAACTTAAAAAGCAAAATGGATACCTCTAACACACATAAACATGACCTCGCTCTACTCTGATTTGGTACAGGTACTTCAAAACAAAGTGGCAGGGTTAAATTAGATTTTTAGGCATATTTAATCAATTCAAGATATCAATACTACAATTTAAATGCCCCCTTTCTGGCATTACTAAAATAACCATGGGTAGGGGGTTCCAAATACTATATGCAGGGGGTTCGATATACCATGGTAGAGAATGCAATGATTATAGGAATGAATATCATATTAGGAACCGACCATTTAACTTGCAAAGGGGGGGGGGGGTTCAGAAATGTTTTTTCGGACACGAGAGTTAAAATATTTAACATTAGGTTATATGACAAAAACTCTGAATCAGATTATTTTTTTCCCTCCACCAAATTCCGAATATTTTTTTCAGCAACATTGAGAATCAGAATATTTTTTTAGGAAAAAACCATACCCCCCCTTTTCAAGTTAAATGGTCGTTCCCTTACATACCTTTAAATTTCCACCATAAGTTGTGGATCCTTCGGCATCTTCTGAATCAAATAAGATATTTCTGGACAACAGTCCTACTTCTCCTCTCATGTCAACATTCTTATAAGTCTCGCCATAATGTGTATATTTAAGTGGACCTGTCAATTGTAATAAAGAGGCCCAATAAAAAGATAAAAAAAACTTGTTGTTCTCAAAATATGCTCAAACTTACCTTTTATACACTACAAGCTAAGTAAAATAAAATAGCTATGAATAATTCTGCTATATTCTGTTTACTTGTTTCATATTCGTGAATGGTCTGGAGTGATCGGATGGGCAACGCCATTGACCACTGTCATTGTAATCGTATATTTGTTCCTAATAATATTTGTTCCAAAAGGAAAAAATAATTTAATAATATTTATTCCATGGAACAAGTCTTATGGAATATTTATTCCATGGAACAAGTCTTATGGAATATTTATTCCACCTGTATGACATTTGTTGCACCTTTGAGAGGTACATTTATTATAGGTAAATGAAGTAATAAAAGTTCTTAAATGTTTATTAAATGCTGTTTTGTTAAATAATTTGTGATTTTATTCAAACAATTAGTTATAATGGTCTCTGTGAATGCCAAGTTTATAAAGAAAAGATAA
>MJUT01051655.1:562955-575796 GCA_002080005.1 Gigantidas platifrons
GTTCAGAAATGTTTTTCGGACAACACGAGAGTTAAAAAAAATAAATTTGTCGCGCTTTCCAAAATTTAACATTAGGTTATATGACAAAAACTCTGAATCAGATTATTGTTTTTTCCTCCGCCAAAATCAGAATATGTTTTCAGCTACATTGGGAATTAGAATATTTTTTTTTAAGAAAAAACCATACCCCCCCCCCTTTTCAAGTTAAATGGTCGTTCCCTTACATACCTTTAAATTTCCACCATAAGTTGTGGATCCTTCGGCATCTTCTGAATCAAATAAGATATTTCTAGACAACAGTCCTACTTCTCCTCTCATGTCAACATTCTTATAAGTCTCGCCATAATGTGTATATTTAAGTGGACCTGTCAATTACAATAAAGAGGCCCAATAAGTGCATACAATAAAAAGAAAAAAAAGACTTAAAGCTGTTCTTAAAATATGCTCAAAATTACCTTTTATACACTACAAGCTAAGTAAAATAAAATAGCTATGAATAATTCTGCTATATTCTGTTTACTTGTTTCATATTCGTGAATGGTCTTGAGTGATCGGATGGGCAACGCCATTGACCACTGACATTGTAACCGTATATTTGTTCCTAATAATATTTGTTCCAAAAGGAAAAAATAATTGAATAATATTTATTCCATGGAACAAGTCTTATGGAATATGTATTCCACCTGTATGACATTTGTTCCACCTTTGAGAGGTACACTTATTACAGGTAAATGATAAAATAAAAGTTCTTAAATGTTTATTAAATGGTGTTTTGTTAAATAATTTGTGATTGTATTCAAACAATTAGTTATAATGGTCTCTGTGAATGCCAAGTTTATAAAGAAAAGATAAGAAATTTTCTTGGGAATAAATATTATAGAGGAACTTCTGTTCCGTCACAACATGAAGCCCTACAACATTGACCAGAGTTCTGACCCCGAAACTTATTTAAAACGTCAATGTTCCCATACATATATCTAGACCTGTGGTATCCATTTGTCATCTCGTAACATCTGCGATACTCATGTCTGTGACCTACATATCACTCATAGAGCCTACCGTTGTAATAGTCCTACTTTTTTTAGATCACACGTTACCTACCCCATAGCCGTACTTGGTTTGGAGCACACAGATCACCACAGTTCATAATTGTCTTTTCCTCTGCTTGTTTCCAGTCATAGTCTGTTGAAGCAATGATTATCTTATCACCTAAAACAAATATCGAAATATTAGTTAAGTACCAAAATGTTCAGCCAAGAATTTGTAAAAATTCCTCTTATCTTTCAAATATATATATTTTTTGTTCAGAAACAACCCCTTTACAACCGGTGAAAACATCAAAGGGGTACCAATGCTTGCATCTAATAATCATAAATAAACAACTACATTAAAATTAGCATAAATCATACAGGAACATTTTCATCAAAGAACAAAAAAAATAATATCAGTCATTGTGAAAAAAAGTCATAACATATTATCACAGAAACAAATGTGTCATTCTTCATTAAAACAAAATTACATACAATGTATTACATTATTTTAATTTCACTTAGTTATAAGTAAAATATAAGAATGACATATAAAATAAAAGAAACACAAAGGTTCCTTTTTGATGACATTTTGCACTTGGCTATTAGGTCCTAATTTAAATCTGACAACTGTTACCTATAAGGTCTTCTGGCCGTATTTTGTACTACATAATATTTATGTCTTACTTCAAAAGTCCAAATAGCCCTAAACAACAACAACAGCATCATAACATCAAAACTAATGATAAATAGGTGGTAATGTAAGCATATATACATAATATTTAAGCGATATCAAAGGCCATCGACCGTCTACTACAGTATAACTATATCGTGCATTAAGTTCAAGATTAGGGGTCAGCGTTATCTACAACAACACTGCTCAGTAAGTTGTATAAGAGGTTCTGCACTTTACTCACATGTGAACTCGAGATGAGCATGCTAACAATTACAACACCATTTTACAAGGGATAAAAAGCCAGAGTGGTGCTGATGAAAACTACAGTGCTAATGTGATAAATACCACAATAAGCCTGGCCGTATGCCTAGACCATAGTCATAGTTGGTAACGTATTTGGAGAAATCCTCGTTCTCTGCAGGCTGAAAACATGTTATGTTGATTTCTAGAGTATTGCAGCCAATACAAAAGATTAAAATCTTTCGTACCTTCCCAACTATCCATACTTTTTTAGTGGCAGTCCAAACTCGTTCATCCCGTTGGCCCATCCATTACGTCATTTCTATATACTAGTAGTTTTTTTTATATGCAATGAATTCTCATCCTGAATATAGCTGAAATACTGCCAGCTGGACGTTGAACATCAATCAATCAATCAATCAATCAATCAATCAATCAATCAATCAATCAATAGCACCTGCTTTCCATGAAATAGCATCTTCAAGTAATGTTATAATAGGTCTATATACAAGATTATATAATACATTAATCAATCAATCAATAATAGATAAATCTTACCTCCTTTCCATGAACTGGCATCTTCTAGTAATGTTATAATAGGTCTGTATGCAAGATCATCAGCGACAAATAAGTTCACAAAATTTTGCATCCCTCTATTGTTAGAATTGCTAAGACATTTCAATGATACATATAGGTTCCCAAAGATAGACACAGCTTTGGCAACAGATGGTTTGCCGTTAGTTAACCATGGGGTATAGACTTCCGTTGTCAGTTCAGGTGATCCTTTCAAATGAAATTAAACAAAAATGTTAGTCAAGAAAAGTGTCATTCCTACTCAATTAGAGCTCAAGGGGGTATTGGCATTTAATGCTACTTTCAACGATATTTCAATTATATTGTGGGGGTCAGTTTTATTGGTGGAGGAAAGTGTACCCGGAGAAAACCACAGACCTGTCGCAAGTCACTGACAAACTTTATCACATAATATATATTTCAATCACAGAAAAGAAGAGGTAAAATGTCCTTATCTCAGAAAAGCATCTATATCATCAAATATTTAGGATATTACTAAAAAAATCTAATATAAAAAAGAACAAAACAAAAACAATTTCAATACAAATTCAGGGTAATTAATAAAAACTGTCTTTTTGTTATAATTTTGCAACTGTTGCTTTTAAAATGTGCATACATGTTACATGTGTTTTATAACATACATAACAAGTTACATGTTTTTTTTTTATCTATAGAGTATAGAATAAAACAAAAATAAATTAAACCAAAAATGATTTTATCTGTTGATTTTAAAGCAGATTCTAATAATTGTTTGTTTGCAATTTCTGCTGAATGTTTAAAACTGACACCACTAATATAAAAAGTGTCTGTTATGTTACAACTCCAATTGGATAAGACAACAATGTGGTAATATAGTGTTAATTGTGGTTAAAATACACCAGTTGTATTAAATAAGGATGTTCATGATGTGTTTCCTCCACCAATAAAACTGACTGCCACAAATAACTGACACATTGTTGATAGTGGTGTTAAACACATCAAACAAACAAACAAACAGAATGGCAGTGTAAATTTATGACAATGAATCTAAATTCCTGTTGTTTTTTGTTTTGTTTTGCCCCTTCAGCATTCTCTAATATTTATTCAATTAAAAAAAAACCTCTAAGGCTTAGCTACACTTTGAATGTTTACATGTTCATGTAACAAAACATCTTTTGCAGTTGCAGAGATATATTATACAATTACGGCCCTCGGAAGAGGTGAATATCCAAAATTGTCAAACCCCACTAGGGTTATTCCCTCCCCCCGAGGGCTGCAGTTCGAGGGAAATAACCCTAGTGGTGTTGACAATTTTGAATGTTCACCGATTCAGACGGCGGTAACTGTTTTATTATACCAAACAAACATTTGAAATATACTGTTTAATATTTGAATTGTTAAAGTATTATTCCATGTTTTTACACCGTTGAATAATAGGATTATTTAATATACGTGTGTACTGCTTGAGGTTATTCACCGTTGGCGGCGATTAGAAGCAAAAATATCCAGATTATTTTATGTCATGTGATTATCTTTTAACCAATAGATTTGATTCTTGATTATGTGAGGTATAATAATATAAAACAATATTCATGTGTGTGCTCCTGTAATCTCGTTATGCAATGGAACTCTCCAAAACCGGCCCCTCTGAAAATCGGATTCCTCTGAAAATCGAACATTTAGTTTTGCTCCGGAATGTTCCCCTATATATTCAAGTAAAATGTTCCTCTAAAAACCGGCTCCTCTGAATTCCGAACATCGGTGGTAATGTACGGTCCAGAAAATATATTTACAAAACGTAGAAGTGTCCACTGTTGTATACCATGCCATCACTGATTGGTGGTGGTCACTGAATAGCTTGAACAGATATATCTGATCGCCACAATAAACTATTAACTTAACATGGAACACAGATTTCTAAAATAATATTATTTTCAATCAAAAGATAATTGTAACCCATACCTATCTTTGTGATAAGGGCGTATGCTCCTCCATTAAAACTTCTCAGTGGGTTTTGTCCTTGCCCTTGTCCTGCTATTTGTTCAATAGCTTGCAGTGCTGCCTCTATATTTCCCTTTGGGGCTAATACCCGTTTTAAAGACACGCCGGCTATATTTCCAACAGGTATGCCTAAAATAGTGTATCACAATATTAATGACCAGTTCAAACATTGATTAAAATATCTCATTTTGAAAATATGTGTGTTTTTGTACTTGCATTAATGCCCTTTTACAACAACAACAACAAAACACAGTGCCATACCTCTTGAACAGGAAAACCTGAAAATGGTGTGAATCGAAAAATAACTTACAGTTTAAACAATCTTTGATATTGCATAATAATTACTTGAGATTTGGTTAAAGCAAATTGAATTTATCATATAAATTTATGTTCACCACCAAAGTACCATTACTCTAGAACGCGATAAGGAAAGACTTCCAAATGTATAGTCACTGTACCTGTGTCGTTCCCAATTTTGCTTTTCTTTAAATTATAGTTAGATATGTGAATAATTGCCTATTTATTTTTTTACCAACAAAGTCCCATCATTACTCTGTAACGGCAAACGCATGACTCGTCAACATCTAAATTTGTGTAAAAGCAAATTTGAGTTATTGTCGGTAGTGTTAACAGATGGATGGATGGACGGACGAACAATTAACATGAAAGTCCCAACTGCGAAGGTCGTATTAAATACTACCAATAGTAAAAACATTATCCCCACTTGATGATTGCACAGTGCCTTTCAACAATACAGACAAACCTGTATTAAGAGGTCACCTTTGGGACACAGAAAATGTGATCTTATAAGACAGGTGACCTCTTAAAAGAGGTTCAATTCATATGAAATGTTCTATGACAGGATAAAAAAGGTGACCTCTTAATACAGGTGACTGCTTAATAGAGGTGCCCACATGGGCAGGTTTGACTGTATATCGGTTAATATAAATGGCATAAATCGCCTTTTATGCCTTGTCCATGTCAATCAGCATAATTATGCCTTTAGTTGTTACATATACTTGTCAAACTATTATCACATTCATGTCGTCTGCAGGGGCGGATCCAGGATTTCAAGTTACGGGGCGTGCTTAAAATAATCGCGGCCAGCGGAGCGAGGCGCGAAAATGTTTGGGGGTATTTCGTGTGAAAAATCACGATTTTACGCAAAAAAATCTTATTTTTCCAATTTTAGGGTGGGGGGCGACGGGTGCCCCCCCCTGGATCCGCCCCTGGTCTGATATTGTATTCTCTATATCAGTAGTTATTACCCAATACTTCAAAATGATATCCGTTCTTTTAACTTTGCCCTTCACTTTAACTGGCTGTACTCTCATGTTTTTGGACAATAACAATAGGTTAAAATAAATTTTCCAATTACTGCAATTTGCTTGTATATTAATTAAGCTTACCCTTTAAAAAGTTCAAAAAGTTTTCCACAACTTGTGGCAATCTTCTCTTATTGATGTTAAAGTTGAAAAAGGCCTGGTTTGCTAATTCGCCAGTTGCAGCATCAATGGAATACGCAAACAAGCCCTTGAATGCTCTTACACCCGGAATATCCTACAAAAAATACTATATGTATTCTACGCATTTGGTCAATTTGTTTTGGTCTTGTTAGAGAGGCAACAAAACGAGTAGCTACGGCTTTCCCATTTAGCTTTACTAAGAACAATGTCTTGTGGGCAATATCTTCAGTATGCTGGATGGTTTATCAGAGTGTGATCTTCAGATAGCTGTACCATGTACAAGAAGAGCTTGACGATACCAAAATGTATATCGAAGAAGAAAAGACAACACAATGAACAAAAGAACAAATACAAGAGGACAAACAACGATCTACAAAACACACACATAAAACTAAATATCGAGTCACGCGAACACCACTAAAAACCGGAGGTGAACTCAAGTGCTCCGGAAGGGTTGGCATATCCTTCTCTACTATTGGCAACCGTCGTGAATATATGAATGGGTATGATATGAATACAAGATAAAACAGTTTTCATGATGAGGGAATATATGAATGGGAATTATTTTTCAAACATCAGTTGCACCCCATATTCAATCTGACCAAAAGTGAACATCCTCTTTTCCCTAGTGGCATGGACATAACATGGATTTCCAATTCATTTTGCAGTGGAGTTCTGCACATACTCATATACTCCGGATTGTAATTATCATAATTAAAAGTGCATTGCCCTACTAGCCTAAAATGGCAATGGGTAATTTGACTTATAAAAAGTAATTAAAATGGTATTTACTCCTATAAATTGTTAGCATCACACTGATAAAAGTGGAATAGAAAAACTATGAAAAGTGTTTCATTGTGTCATTGCATCACATGGAAAATACATTCCTTCCTTAGTATATAAAAAAGACGTTCCAGAGTTTCTGGAATTCAACCACAATCTCGAGTTAACTAAATATAGCATTGTTTTCATTTACATCCATATAATTACCCTTTGTTGGACGAAAACCCCGTTAGTAGTGTCCATCTTCTCTGCTGTTTTTGTCAATTTGGTCCAGGAAAGCTTAGGTGCGCCATGAATCTCTAGTGTACCTCCGGCTGTCACAAATAATGACTTGTCCCCTCCTGCTCCTAGATCATTTTCTTTTACGTTTCCTATTCGATTGAAACATTTATATGCAAATTAGGGCACCTTAGTTTCAGATATACTAGTAATTATTTTACAATATGTATATGCAAATTATTAAGTACTATCCAATTGTAGTTCGTTGTATAAATCGATCTGATTTTCATGAACGTGAAATTTTAAAATGTTTTAGAGAAGATGAAGGCCTAAGCCAATATTAAGTTCCATAAAAATAAACGCTTGACCGATAAAAAAGACTGTATCTGTTATATATGTTGTGCAATGGTACTTAACGCCACTTTCAACAATATTCCATTTAAATTTTGGCGGTCAGTTTTATTTGGTCCTGGTAGAAAAGCACCAAATGCCAATGTCATAGTATTTGGTTTGACCCGACCGCCCCACGATCTACCGCACTTGAGGTGTGCACGCTACCCATTATACAACAGGTGCGACTGACTTGAATTTAAACCATATTCACTCACTTACTATTTATTAAGGTAATTATTGTGTATGCTTATATTCTGTTTTAGTGGAGTCAGTATTTAGTTTTAAGTGTGTTGTATTGTGTGTGGTCTTTTTGTGATTTGTTTCTTTTTTCTTTTTTTTTTTTTTTTTTGGGGCGTTGGGGTCTTAGTTTTGTATCTTGTGCATGCAGTTGTCCATTCTCGATTGTTATTTCTGTTTTCTCTAACGTTTATTTAATCGCTACCTAAAAATGTGATCCTGGTCTTTGCTGTGAATGGACAATCCTTTGATCCTATATGCATTTCTCCATCAACTCTAATCCAGTGGACTTTAAGATGGACGTAAACTGAAGGGTCCCAGACAAGTGCCCCGTTGGCTTCAATTACGATATTCCATATTGTAGGAGGTTGCTCGTCCAATAAAATTCTTTTCGAAATCGTCACATTGCCATTGGCAACAGGAGGCTATACAATGATAAAAAAAATACAATGAAACGTATGATGCATGTGGGCCATGACTCTGGTGTAATTAATTACCGTACTTCAGTATTATTTGCTGATAGAGATGAAATACATGCTTATAAAGAGCAGGGGATTAGAGTTATCGATGTTTAACGCCACTTTCAACAATATAGCAGTTATATCGTGGTGGTAAATTTTATTGGTGGAGGAAGCCCGAAGAAAACTACTGACCTGTCGCCAATCACCTACAAACTTTATCACATAATGTTGCATCGAGTACACCACGCCTCAGCGGGATTCGAACTCACAACATCAGTGGTGATAGGCAATTATTGCATAGGTAATTATATATCCAACTACTATACGATCACGAACACGACGGCCCCTTATAAAGAACACTGTCTGTCTTGTATACATGTATTTATACTCAAACAACAATGTTAGCAGAAAAGTTTTACCATTTTTTTCGGCAGTTTTTCAGAACTTGCGTTCAACATGATTATAATTCTATAGTATTATGAATATCATCAACATCGATTTGCAATTCCACAAATGGGCGCGTTATGGCGTTTAACGCCACTTTCAACAATATTTTAGTTATATATATCGTGGCAGTCAGTTTTAAGGTGGAGAAAACCGAAGAAAACCCCCGATCTGTCGTAAATCACTGAAAAGAAGGATAGTGATTATAAACTAATCAATTTATTTTCAATTAAAATAACGTATTCGATTTCTAAAAAAAATGTTCTCAAAATGTTTTCTTTATTTTATTTATAAATAGGAGTTGTATTTAATTATTCTAATACAGGTGTCAAACCACTAATTCACCAATCAGAGTAGTCCCTTTTCAAGAAAAAAGGTCCTTTCACTTTGTAGTATTGTGAAAACTACTGAATAAAATGGACTAATTAAAAAAGTTTAATATATAGGGATTATTTTGAGCCCAAATTTGATGGACTTAGTTGTATTTTAATACCTCTATGGAGGACTTGAAGCATGACCTATAAATACTGAATTTCTTGGGGATGACAGCTATTTTTAGAGTAGGTGTTTTCCGTAGCATGGCATTTCACTGCAAGCTTTTAAACATGCCCTGATATTTTGACAGAACGTAAAGGAATCATGTACGTTTCAGAAAATATTTGGTCTTGGAAAGGTTAAACTTAAGATAAAATGGCCAGGTAGGCTCAAAAAACATAAATTTAGTAGAAAACCTTAAAGAGATTAATTAGTGGTTTTACACCTACATAGTTTAATTCCGGTTTACGTTTGTGGACATATAATATTGGTTATGTTGAATATATATATTTCAAAGTAAAACTCCAGCCACTGTATAACTGAAATATTGTTGAAAGTGGTGCTAAACATCATCAAACAAATACCAAAGTAAAACTCCTGTAGTTGCGCAGATAAAACTCTTTTTGAAAAAGCACATTTATATTTTTAATACACATTGAGAGTAAGAAAGTGTTCATCAAATTTAGCCAGTTACTACATGTAGGTGTATTCGACACTACATTATCTGATAAAGTTTTTTTTTCAGTGACTTGCTGCAGATTACTGGTTTCGCGGTAATTGCGATTCCACCCACAAATATGTGACCATGTTACAGAAATAGTGTTAGAAGTCCCGTTTACCACCCATAATCCACAATAAACAGGTACACATGTACCTTGTTTATTCAAATATCATGCTACCCATAATTGATACACATGGCCCAGCTTATCAAGTTATAATTAGATTAAGACAATTAGATTAATCCTTATCTTTACTAAGTTCAGGATGTCCTTCATCAATACACCGGATGCTTAATTTATCTTGTTATGCAATTTTTTACACAATCAGCGGTATATAATTATTGTACATACATACTCGTGTAAATACAAATCTTCAAAAAAAGACAGCTTGTGATAAAACAAACAATAAACATAGGGGCCGTCGTGGTCGTGATCGTGTGGTAGTTGGATTTACAACTACCTATGCAATCGGTGCCTATCGCTATTGATGTTGTGAGTTCAAATCTTGATCAGGGCGAGGTGTACAACATTATGTGAAAAAGTTTGTCAGTGACTTGCGACAGGTGTGTGGCTTTCTCCGTGTCCTCCGGTTTCCTCCACCAATAAAACTGACCGCCAAGATATAACTGAAATATTGTTGAAAGTGGCATTGAACACCATGAAACAAAACCAAAACCTAATATAATGTCCAGGAAAGTTTTTATTGAAATGCCTGTATTAAGTCGGGAAAATGATCGGTCATGTATTTGTGTATTAAGGATATCGATTTTGTCTCTTTCAATGATTTCTCTATTGGTTTTTGGTACTGTTCTGATTTTTTTATTTTCAATTTTATTTAATCGGTGTTTCTAATTTAATTCTTTATTTATTTTTATTAGGATTACATACAGCCAGAGGTTACTAGTAGCTGTTTCTATTAGTGACCTTTTAAAATGTGATTGTACTTAGCTTTAAAACATTTTAAATCGAGATATTTTATATTTTTTTTAATAGATATCACTTATGTCATTACTTATATGTAATTATTTATTGCAAAATTAGTTTAAAATATTAAATTTTGCATTTTATGCCCCTGTCTTGAAGTCAACAGAATGAAATGTATACCTATTATTTCTAATTTCCTCCTAAATAAAGGATTGAAAATCCACCCCAATGAAAAATAAATGTTTTCGCCCAAATGAAATTGTATTAATAATCCGTCTAAATGAAAAAGGCCGATACAATGTATATTAAGAAAAACTATGTAATAATAATAATAATAACAATACATTTTATCTCTTCATTACAAAGAGTGCTTAATGAAATTATCAACAGCAACAAAAAGGGGGACGTTGTGGTCGTGATCGTATGGTAGTTGGATTTACAACTACCTATGCAATCGGTGCATATCGCCAGTGATGTTGTGGGATCGACTCCCGCTCATGGCGATGTGTACAACATGTGATAAAGTTTGTCAGTGACTTGCGACAGGTCGATGGTTTTCTCCGGGTCCTCCGATTCTCTTCACCAATAAAACTAACTACCACGATATAACTGAAATATTGTTGAAAGTGGCGTTAAACACCATAAACCTAACCCAACCAACCAATCAACAACTAACCCACATCGATAAAAATTTCAAAACGAAAACAAAAATAATAAAAAAAAATAAATAAAAAAAGGAGAAGAAGAAGAAGAAAGAAAATACATAAGTAATTTATTATTTACCACACCATTCCATGTGTTTGCATGGTCACTCCATCTGACTAACGTTGAATCCTTCTCTGGACACGGTTCGGACAGCACCGCATGTAAATATATCGAAAACACCAGAATACTAGCAACGCCTTTCATCTTTGACTGCCCAGTCTTGTTTGAAAGAATATAACAATGAATTTCGTTCTTAAATCAAAAGAAACGAGGCCCTTTAAGGGTTTTTATTAAAACTAATTATTTGTCGAAAAAATGTTTTATATAATAATTGATGTATTATCCCATAATCATCTTAGTGATAAAACAACAATATTTATATTTAAATGTTGATTAAAAAGAAATTCATGGAATTAGAATAAACAAATAATTAAAATATTTACCCAATATTTCACACATATTGGATCGCTAATCTTACATTTTTCTATCCGTAAGACGAATTTTCTTGTTATATTTATTCATTTACCCCGGATACAATTGATAATTAAAATCAATCAGGGATGACAAAAATTAACCAGGACGTCGTCATATGAAAGTCTTATCTAAATATATAATAAAAACAATTTGACATGATTTTGATCAATTACGTTCCGTTGAGCAATTGCTATCTGTCTCGTTTGTTCTGTTCCATCAGGAGGCATAGGACCAGACATGATCTTGTTTATAATAAATACACAAACATTGTTGTTCCCGATGATTCGAAATTGGTCCCCAAAAAAAGACAGAATGTCATGTCATTCACGTACACGTATACCAGCTTATAGGGATGAATCAATTCAAATCATTACGTTTGGTGTCCTATTTATTCACCTTGAGAAAAAGTGGTGGCATACTACCAATCTTCTGGTTATGTAAGACTATTATACAAGGGAAGGGCACTATTTTAATTTAGGCCAAAATTTGTACTTGAATTTTTGGGGAGAATGTTTACCCAATTTTATACAGATATATCATGTTTTTGAGGGATATTTGCGAAAAATACCAGTCGAAAGACGAACAATTTCCCGAGCCGAATGGCACTTGCAATAATATTTCAGGTATATCGTGGCAGTCAGTTTTATTGGTGCAGGAACCGGAGTACTTGGAGAAAACCACCGACCTGTCGCAAGTCACTGACAAACTGTATCACATACATGTAATGTTGTACATCTCGCCCTGATCGAGATTCGAACTCACAACATCAGGATGCCCTTATGAAAACAAAATGTATAAATATCAAATAACTGTTATTGTTTTTGATTCAGTTCCAGTCCTCGAATTGAAATTTTAATATACTGGTCCGAATCAAATTCTTGAATATATTTTTATACAGTTCTCAATAAAAACTGAAAAATGTACTGGTCCGAACAAAGTTTTACTGGTCTTGGGGCCGGAGGACCGGTGGTCTGAACAAAGTTTTACTGGTCTTGGGGCCGGAGGACCGGTGATCTGAACAAAGTTTTGCTGGTCTTGGGGCCCGAGCACCGGTGATCTGAACAAAGTTTCACTGGTCTTGGGGCCCGAGCACCGGTGATCTGAACAAAGATTTACTGGTCTTGGGGCCCGAGCACCGGTGATCTGAACAAAGTTTTGCTGGTCTTGGGGCCCGAGCACCGGTGATCTGAACAAAGTTTTACTG
>MJUT01051655.1:592952-612246 GCA_002080005.1 Gigantidas platifrons
TATATATATATAAAGCCTAAGGGTAACGGATCGTCGAGACATGACGATGCAGCACAAACACAATCAATTATAGAAGTCTATAACATTGCGCAACGATACCGATAAAGATGTTACACAAACTATATTGACAAAATGTTCGATCAACAAATGACCTTCTTCAGTGTCTTTCAAAATTAGACTGAGTTTATAAAGATTAGATGGTAAAATTACAACTCACTAAATAGTCAGGTGACAAAGTGTGAAGATTTTTAATACGTCCCACTTTGGTACCTGACTATTTAGTGAGTTGTATGGAGCAAATGTGGTCAAGTGGTCTAGGGCTCTGGTCGTAAGGCTAAGGGATTGGTGCTGCAGTGTATCAATGGTGTGAGTTCAAATCCCATCGAGGGAAGAACAAAAAACTTTGACAGCTCAAAAATCTAATTCTAACACTGTTTGGTTTATTTTTCAGACGTATATAATATATATAGAATAATGGTATTTTTGAATGCAGAGAGAGAATTTATCATTAGTATCGCAGCGAGTCCGACAGCCTGAACTTCGGTACTAATGATATACAGTTTGTCAGTGACTTGCAACAGTTCGCTGGTTTTCACTGGATACTCTGGTTTCCTCCACCAATAAAAGTGACCGCCACGATATAACTGAAATATTGTTAAAAGTGGCGTTAAACACCATAACTATAACACCTGCGATTCAGATATTTTCCAGTTCGATAACGTAGATTTGTTTTACCTTGACCAATTATATAATGCACAGAATTTCTGGAAGATGACCACCACTATGAATATGAAATATTGTCAATAGTGGTGTTAAGCACCATAACCCTAACCCCAACTAAGTTAAATATTGCCACATTGTATTCACACATCGTAAAGGTATTGCTAGAATATTGTAAGTTCGCTTAAGTTATGTACAACGTCAGTTCATCTAATATTAGTTTTCTATTTTGTTTATCTTCGTCCTGTGTCTTGTGTGCCCAATGCTGGCAGTGTCTGTGGATTGACTTCGTCCTGTGTCTTGTGTGCCCTATGCTGGCAGTGTCTCTGGATTGTCGTCGTCCTGTGTCTTGTGTGCCCAATGCTGGCAGTGTCTCTGGATTGTCTTCGTCCTGTGTCTTGTGTGCCCTATATATCCTGGCAGTGTCTCTGGATTGTCTTCGTCCTGTGTCTTGTGTGCCCTATACTGGCAGTGTATCTGGATTGTCTTCGTCCTGTGTCTAGTGTGCCTAATGCTGGCAGTGTCTGTGGATTTACTTCGTTCTTTGTCTTGTGTACCCAATGCTGGCAGTGTCTCTGGATTATCTTCGTCCTGTGTCTTGTGTGCCCAATGCTGGCAGTATCTCTGGATTGTCTTCGTTGTGTGTCTTGTGTGCCCAATGCTGGCAGTATCTCTGGATTGTCTTCGTTATGTGTCTTGTGTGCCAGTATTTTAAATATTGTAACCTATATATATATTTTAGCTACCCTGATTTGGCTTTCCGGTTGCACCCCCGGGGACATTTAAATAATTTAGCTTTCCAATTTTTTTAATTTGAGCTTCCCTAATGAAGATTATTCCAGAATCGCGTCCTGTGCACCAAATTAGTTATTAATGATTTTACTATTTGTTGAACATAAGCGCTCATGGTGAGGTGTACTCAGTATATGATAAAGTTTGTCAGTGACTTATGACAGGTCGGTGAACTTCTCTGGGTTTCCTTTACAAATAAAACTGACCGCCACGATATAACTGAAATATTGTTGAAAGTAGCACTAAATACCAGAACCCTAACCCTAACACTGAACATAAATAGAGCATTTACTTGTAAAGTTATAGGTTGTTTATGCTTCGCTCTTGCATAACTGTAATGCACAGCGCCCATTCCTGCTAATGATGTGACGATTCTAGCCAGTAGAGAGAGAGGTTTGCTTGATACAACATTCTGTGGTATTTATAGAACAATTGATCATAGTATAGAATTATATAGATTAATGTGTTTTGTCATACCTAGAATACAATAAACAATTAATTACCCTTTGCGAGGTCAATAGCAGGAAATGTGGACACGAGGCCAACGACCGAGCTCAGGTCAGGTCACCGGGATTCATAGGTCCAGGGTCCTCATATTTCTGTTATTGACCTCACAAAGAGTAATTAATTGTTTCATTATAGCTCTTCACTCTTAATGCTACAATTTTTTTGAAGAACCATCAAATACCAATTTTTAAGTCTATTTTGATAGAGCTTGAACTGAACCCATGATCGCGATCTGAACATGACAAATCATGTTTTTTGAAATTCAATATTAAAATTGGTCATTTTGTATTTTAATGGAGTCAATACTGCTTGGTCATATTTATCATATGATCAATAATGTCACCATCACAGGTCATACTGTCACAAATAATCGCAGGTCACTTGATCCAAAAGAGCCAATAGAAAATTCGTATTAAGCAATTCAGGAGGTATAATAATATAGTGTTACTAACTGGCTGTTTCTGTATTGGCCCTGGTATAGATTCGAGGTGAGCAGTATTCGCCCCGAGGACCAGTACTGCTGACCGAGAATCTATACCAGGGTCAATACAGGAACAGCCAGTTCGTAGCACTTTTATTAAATAATCTAACTGGTCCGTATGACAGGGCCGTATGAATATTTTTCCAGGGCCGTATGGATAAATTAACAGAGCCGTATGGATATATTGACAGGGCCGTATGAGCATAGTTTTTAGGGCACTAATGATGACCAATAATATAATGTTACTAACTGGCTTGACAATGGTGATTACTTTTACCTATGTAACATTTTGCAACTAACAGCAGTACTCTGAACGCACCTATTCGTTTTGCCACCAACGGCAGTATTCGGAACGCACATATGACAACACATGTTTCCTTCCCCTAAACTGTAATATCCCCTCGAACTGCTGATAACGATCTCAAGTGAAAACATGATTTTAAATAAAAGTATGATTCTTCATTTGTACAATTATGCTAAAGAGAAAGTTTTGAAATGAACTCCTTTATGTAAAAATGCAGCTCGGATTAAAACTGGAAGTGAATATATCCGTACTTGGCCCCATCGTCGGTAACCCACGGTTGATTCCAATACGTACCTCTCTCTCCATCACCCGTGGGTCAAATCGCTTGTAAACATTCGTACCAATCAAAATCACGTTTATGAAAGTGAAACTCTTTGGTATCGGAGTTAAAAAATCGTTCTGTCAGTAATAGATGCGCCAATGAAAATGTGTGGATGAAGTGTAGTGCAGTATAGAAAGTCCCTCAATTCTTTCACTCCAAATATTTGCAACAGGTCAGACATTTTTTTAACTTTTAACCAAACTCATTATGAAAGGAACGATTTGATTGGTTGAATCGCATTGGAAGTTTGTAATGCGAAGACTTATGAATTATTCATGAGTACGAATGTTTACAAGCGATTTGACCCACGGGTGATGGAGAGAGAGGAACGTATCGGAATCAACCGTGGGTTACCGACGATGACTTGGCCCCGGGCCGAAATGCCGTATTAAAATAGACAATTAATATGAGAGGAAAAATTAAAACCGTATTAGTCAGGCAGATTTTGTCATAATAGGACAGATTTTTACATATTATTTAATAAATAATTATATTAAAATACATTGTCGTTTTTAATAACGTCAGTTTTAGTGGGGTTCCTGTTACTCGATCTTTAGATTGATGTGTATGTTTTGGAGATCGTTGTTTATCCTTTTGTCCATTTTCATTTGGCCATTGTATTGTATGTCCTTCTTCGATTTACAGATTCTGATTACACCTTTGGTGTCTGCAAACACTTCTTCATTGACAGAAAACATACCTAACACCTCCTGCTGTCCCATGTCGTTAAATTCGGCGTGTTCAATATGGACACTTTTAAAACCTTTTAGAACCTATATTAAAATTTTAAAATGTTAAACAATATAGAACAATGTGCATAATTCTAAGGAAAAAAATATTGTCTGATATAAAAAAAAAAGAAGAAAAAAAGAAGGTTTTCTCCACCGATAGTAATTCTATCGGTTATTAGTACGGTTCGCGTTACTCGATCTTAGTTTTATGTGTGTGTTTTGTAAATTCTTGTTTGTCCTTTTGTACTTTTACATTTGGTTTTTGGTGTTGCTGTTCTTCTTCGATATACGGATTTTGATTACCCCTTTGGTATTTCCGAACTCTCCTACATGTACAACTGACACGATATCACTAAAATATAGTTGAACGTAATTGAAATGACATCGAATTAACATTAATATCAAACTCCATAAAGTTTGTATCAAAAACGAATAATTATATTTTGTAGTGCTTCGCGTAGGTAATGCAATATACAAAGGTACTATTTATACATGTACCATGGTTTGCCGGGTTTAACGGCTAACAAAACGCGTGAGCTTGTTTAACTCGGAAAACCGTAGTATAAATGATTTGTAACATGAAGCCATGCAATATCACATCTAGGTCGTTGATTATTGCACAGCTCTCTGAGTGTAATTAAACTACAGCCAAGTTTTAAAGTGTTCAAGATCTCGTGTTTGCGTGTATTAATAGTTATTAGCTGTTGCTTACGTACTGGTATATCAACTGTAAAGAGACCAAAGGAAAAGAATGCATTCATGCTGCAATTATATAATAGTTTCTTATGTATAGGACATTATAATATAGTATCAAATATTTCATGTAGATGTCTTTGTAAAATAAAAATGCGATACATGTATGTGCCGATATTTTTACTAGTCTTCCTTTATAGATATACCTTAAAAGTAGAGCATTTCCGAATGAGATAAAAATAGTGCATCTTGACATTGCACTCCATACTTTATCCTTCAAGTTTGGTATGCACTAGAGAGGTTCCGAGTAAAACTATATCTGCACGCAGTCAGAGGAGAGATAAATAAGATGGCAGAATTATATTGAATACATGTTGCAAAGAAATGTGGTGAAATGTAATTGTCTCAGACTGAAATATTTGGTACTATATTATGAAAGGGTTATTGCACTAATATATTCAGGATTATCACATATTTTATTGAAATAACGCCGAATTTCCATGTGTAATAAAAGCATAATTTGCCTCTGGGGCTATAACATTTACGAGGGCAATAACATGTTATCTGCCCTGGCAAAATATGTGGTAAATAGATTTGATTTGATTTGATTTTTGGTGTTTTAACGCCACTTTCAACAATATTTCAGCTATATCATGGAGATCAGTTTTAGTGGTGGAGGAAGCCGGAGAGAACCACCGACCATGGGCAAGCAACTGGTAAACTTTATCACTTGCGACTGCGAGTCGAGTGCACCCTTTTTTGTAATTTACAAAGCCGGGCACGAACCCACGCCGTATTGGTGATAGGCTTGTATGAGTTATTAGATCCAGCAACCTAACTTATTGAGCCACCCGGGCCCCTGTGGTAAATAGATTACTGGTAACTGATATCGTCCATCGGGATAAAACCCTCGGCGCCGATATCAAGTTATCGTGCTGATAACAAGGGCAATATGAAAAAGGCCATGTATTAATCTATAAATATTGTCCCTTACAATATATCATATTGCACTCCCAAGCTCATACAATATGATATACTGCTCGAGACAATAATCCTCATTATTAATTAACTTTTATTTATTAGCCTTAATATGATCAAATCTGTCAATACAATATAAAAACTTTCATTGGGCCAATACGGCAAAAACCAGTCCAATACAGATATTTTCCGTATTGGCCCGATTCCAGTCAGTCCAATAACAGCTAGATCGGAATCCTCTAGACATTTCGACAATCGCAAGGAGAAGTCCCGAGAGATATTGGACTGGTTAATTCATAAAGATATCATTATTTGATGTTTTTCATATTGGCCAAGTTATAGGTCCTCGGTCTGATGTATTTGCCTTCGGCTGCGCCTCAGGTCAATACAGTAGGCCTCGGACCTATAACTAGGCCAAGAGGAAAAACATCACGCAATAATACTATAGTATTAGTGCAATCACCCTGTAATATTATTTATAGACTGCTGCCCAAGGGACAGTAGTATTGATAATGCCTATCTATCTACCACGATAATGCCCTATGCATAAGTAATTATAACTAATATGAAACAGGCACGGCCATAAATGCTCGCGAATCTGAATATTATCTGGAAATTTCACGCTCATCCAGTGCATCAAAGTGTCGAGATTTTTTGAGCCGAGATATATCGGAGATGACTTTTCTTAGGGCCGAATCTAGTCTCATTTAATCGAACTGTCGTTCCTTACGAAATCTCAAAAGTTAACTTCCGCGTAGAAACAAAAATTCTTGTCAGTATGTCAGAAGAGATTTAATAAATTTTTAAATTTTAATATAAGTAAAACAAGCTAACAAAATGACATTTATTACACACGGGTTCCGGGTTTCAGTGGTATCGGACGTACGAGAGAGGGTACGAGACTTAGGATTACCTTTGCGCTTGATGATGTTAAGAAGATCTTCATTAATTGAGTGTGCTAGTGTGTTACACGGAACATGTTTACAATCCGCAGAATTTTTTCTTTATCCATCAGTATGTGCAGCCATGTTTGTCAAAAAATCCTAAGTACATATTTTATACCATAAAGAGTTCGCTGACGCTCGCATATTGTTTTTATTTTATTGAAGGAAATAAGAACCTCCGCCATGTTGGTTTACATTGGTAACTGCACGATCTCCGTTTTGTTTTAAAAAGGGGACACAACTCTAAAACTTCGAGCGGTCATTATAAACATAGTAACATTGCCTGTCAGTAAAATCTGACCGTTGTTTTTTGACTGTTTGACATTACATGATAAACACAACATACACTGTATGCATCGTGTCGATAAAACAAAATAAACTTCATTTTCACTCGCTACGGAAAAAGAAGTCAGATAATTTACTAAAGATTTGTTTTTCCCCTACGTTTTCTAAAATTTGGGCAAGCAACTTTTATATTTCTCTATGCAATGTACATAATTATATTGTTTATATATACAGTAAATATATGGCCATAGACAGGGCCGTCTTTGCAGCATTATCAGCCCCCTACACATTCGCTCGCAGGAATAAAACTTTAAATGTCGATAAAATAAAACATAAATTTAATGTATTGATACTTGCAACAAAATCAGTGTTTAAACATTAAAAAGAAACATGTTGTATACAACATAAATATATTATCATGGAGCCCTTCTGCTGATAGGTCCCCGGGCAACTGCCCGGTGTGTCCGTGCGTTAAGATGGCACTGGGCATAAGTAAAGTGAAAATACCTTTATATTTCCTCCATATGTATCGGAACCCTCGGCATCCTCAGACTCAAAAAAAATATTTCTGGACAACAATCCAACTTCACCTCTCATATCAACGTTCTTGTATATTTCACCATAATGGGTATACTTAAGGGGTGCTGGGAAAAAAACAATTGGAACTTTAACAATGGATATGGATATGGATTCTATTTTTATATCTGTATCATTGAACCAAATAATTCAAACTGAACAAAATTCGTGTATTTTGTAGTACACTGAAATAAAGAGCACCAAAATGCCATTCAAATATGCTGGTGTATATTCGTTTATTCAAGAAATAATTCATGGAAGCCATATGTATATATTATTTTTACCAAGGGTAGGCCCTTTATGTCACGAATTTTTACCCCGAGCGTCAGCGAATTATTTCGATTCTAATATGTAAAAATTGGTAAAATATCGTTATAAATTGTCGATGGCGTCATAAATTACAATGGGTGTAGGTATATATTATTTTTACCATGGGTTTGGACTCCAAGCGTTTGAAGGACGTCATATTAGAAGCAATATTTATATCACGGTTTTCCGAGTTAAACGTTTAAACAATCGAAAAGCGATGTTTGAGATTGTTTTACAGTTTAACTCGGAAAACCGTGTTCGCGATTGCATTGTCGTTGGATTTTTAGATTTATAACTACCTATGTAGTCAGTGCATACCACCACTAAAGTTGTGTGTTAAAGTTTGTTAGCGAATTCCGACAGGTCTGTAGGTTTCTCCGGGTACCCAATAAACTGGCCGCCACGTGCTCGATATAACCGTAAAATTGTTGAAAGTGGCGTTGAACACAATAACCCTTACCATCCACTAGATGGTCACTAGAGGTGTTTCACTTGACCACTCAAAGTGTCATACAATGACTACGTGTGTCACCTTGCCTGTTAGTCGTTTTTCGGTAATCGGTACATGTGCCACAAATTATCGGCACGTGTCATTCTTATCCATTACATATGTCAGACATATTTGTAACATTTTATTTTTTCCTCGATGATATTCTTTCCGGCGGAATATTTTTAATATAAAATATTATCCTTTTACAATATTTCAATATTACATTTCTTCCAGTGCTATTATATATATTTTCCGGATGAGGTGGAAGAATTGTAATGTTAAAATATATCCGTTGATAACATTGCATATTATATTTCATCCTGAGAAAATATTAAAGAGGAAATAATCTGATTTTATATGTTACTAATTTTTTTCAATTAATTAATTTGCATTGCTGCAAATAAATATGTACTTAATACTATTGTAATATTTCTTTAATACTGCAATATTTTTTTAAGTAAATATATAAATCATTACAATTACAAAATTACAATGTTTTAATAATATTCATAAGATTTTCTCTTGTTACTTTTCTTCAGTTGCTTTGGTTGAGGAATACACAAAATTTAAATGTCACTCTCCGTTTCATTATCTTCTTCACTAATATAATGAGGAGATACGTGTAAAGTCAAACATTACTAGTTTCTGCATTCTTTGGATACTTTTGGTCTTGTATATATGTAACTATATCATTGTATTCTTCTTCCATTATTTAATATCTACTGTTACCGATGAATCAAATTTTTAATATATTTAAACTTGCATCTCTCTATTGATTTTATAATGGGTTTGAATACTACTCAATCTGTCATTTAAATTGACATAGTTCTGGCTATAATATATGTTCCGTATATATATATTTATCTGTAAATTGTATTTATAAAATATTTTCCGGATGGGTCGGGTGATTTATTAATCAGCGTCGGAAATAATATTACATACCTTAGTATAAAATACTATCCGGATTAGCTCATTTGATGAATCGGGTGATTTATCTATGAGTGTAGGTATTAATATTACAGATGCGTCTCGTGAATTAATAATTAGCGTCGGACATAATATAACACACAGACCTTAGTAAAATTTATTATCCGGATACTTTTTGTAGCAATGGAAAGTATTTGGTTATAAAATATTTACCATGACATAAAATTTAATATTAAATTCTTTAGACCGGATACAATTTCAACCGGAAAAAAAAATATGCCTTACATATTCACAACGTGTCACACGTCATCACTTCATGTGTAAACATACCTGACAGTCGTACTTGGTATTCATTGCATGAGTCACGCATCATCACTTCATGTGTCATTATCAATCAGTTCATGTGCAACCTTACCTGACAGTCGTACTTCGTATTAAATACATGTGTTACACGTAATCACTTCATGTGTCACAAATCATCACTTCATGTGTCACACGTCATCACTTCATGTGTCATCCGTTATCAGATCATGCATAAACCTACCTGACAGTCGTACTTGGCATTCATTATGTGCTACACATCCATCACTTCATGTATCATTATTAATCAGTTCATGAGTAAACCTACCTGACAGTCGTACTTGGTAGTCACTACAAGAGTCACACTTAATTACTTCCACTTCTTCTGCCTGCTTCCAGTCATAATCTGTTGAGGCCATGATTAACTTGTCACCTATATAAAATAACAATGCAATCTGTACATAGTGTATGACAACACATTACAAATTAGTAAATAATAAAAACATAGATATCAAACAAGATATGGTTAAAATCTAACGATTATGAAGTCTCCCAATCCGGCAACTGACAACATGTTTGAATGAACACTTTGCATTGTGACCAATTCTGAGCTTGATTTTTTGCGGTATTGTGGCGGTCATTTTGAAAAAGGAGACCAGTAGAAATTTTGCGATGTCGGGAATCAATTCCGGACATCATAATCTACCTACATATGAAATTTCGTTGAAATCGAACAATGTTGAATTTGTGCGGTATTGTGGCGGCCATATTGAAATGGCGACCGGTAGAAATTTTTCAATGTCGGGAATCTATTCGGGACATCACAATCTACCCACATATGAAATGTCGTTAAATCGGACAATGTTGAATTTGTGCGGTATTGTGGTGGCCATTTTAAAAATGGTGATCGGTAGAAATTTTTCAATGTCGGGAATCAATTCGGGACATCATTATCTACCCACATATCAAATTTTGATGATATTGAACAATGTTGAATTTTTGCCGTCTTGTGGCGGCCATTTTGAAAATGGCGACTGGTAGAACTTTTTCAATGTCGGTAATCAATTCGAGACATCATTTTCTCACCCCTTGGATAAAGTAGTCCATTAATTTAGGTGAAAAAGATTTTTCTATCTTACCCCGGCTCCAGGGTAAGACAAGCTACACGCCGTTTTTCCCGCAAAATTGTTTTCCATTGTTGAATTAAATTGTCTATTTATAGTGTCTTGGCAGTATTTTAAATGTATTTCACAATAAAATACAATGTATTTTATAAATATATTATATAAATGCTACTACAACCGCGATAAATGCCTGTAAAAACGTTGTTTGACGTTGGTGAAAAAGGAGGTAATTTTTTCTATTTACGTTAGATACGTTAGTTACCGAACAAGGGAGAGCACTCTATATATTTTCTAAACGTAAACAAATATTGACACGATAGAAAGAGATGAGAAAAAGGGGCAAACATCGTAAAAGGTGTAAGATTTTGTTATTGTAGAATCTATCACAAGTTTGTTAACTTTATTATATTGAACCTCTTTAATGCTGTAAAATGAAAATCTTGTTTTATTTTATTGCGTGGCATTTTGGTCCTGTGATACGGTTCGCAAATTAATGCGCCAAAACTACACAAAAAGTAAACAAACATTGACACGGTAGAAAGGGGTGAGAAAAAGAGTCAAACACCGTAAAAGGTGCAAGATAGTAAAATCTGTGACACCCTCGGGTAAGATTTAAATCGTATCAGACTCGGACAAGTCTCGTCCGATACGATTTAAATCTTACCCTCGGGTGTCACAGATTTTACTATCTTGCACCTCTCCCGGTGTTAGACCCTATATATCTACCCACATATCAAATTTTGATGATATCGGACAATGTTGAATTTTTGCGGTATTGTGGCGGCCATTTTGAAAATGGCGACCGGTAGACATTTTTCAATGTCGGGAATCAATTCGGGACTTCATTATCTACCTACATATCAAATTTTGATGATATCGGACAATGTTGAATTTTTACCGCTGATTTTTTATGTCGTGTTTTGGCAGACATCGTGAAAATTTTGAAACGCAGAATTGCTGCTCTAATGGTGACTTATCACTATGTCAAATTTGATGTCTCTATCATTATCTATTTAGAAGTTATCAACATTAATGTAAGAAATTTCAACTTTCACATAGGATTCTATAGTAACCCCACCCACTTTGAACCCCTCAAAATATGACTTTGACCCCCTTTACCACAAAGCTGAAAACATTATGACCAACTAGAAACATACATATATAACTCCACCAAGTTTCTTGAAATTCTGTCCAGTAGTTCCTCAGATCTGCCGTGGACAAGTTCATGGTCCACGGAGAGAATTGAGAAAGGAGAAAGGAAAATAATAATGATAATAATAAGAAACGGAGCAAAAATAATAAATCTCCCAACGTTGTTTGGGAGACTTAATAACCTTCATCAGCCACGCTCAAAACCGAAAGATTGCAAGCCAAATAATTAAAACCAAAGGTCATACACAACACAACTAAATTCGAATATGGTTACCTATGTAGAAATGGGTTTACTAAAATTGTGTATGCTTATATAAGAAAGATATAAAATGCCTATAATAATATTAATAAATTACAATAATTACAAAAGTGTTTATTTTGTTGAAAAAATGTGCCCTGTTCCTATCTAAAATTTGTTGTAACAAAAAAATATATGCCACATGGTGAACCCGAATAATCATAGCCTGGCAATACATCTAATATAATAAATCTGATTTAATACCACTGTGAAAGCCAACAGCTATGTGTTTGCCCACAAATTGTCATACACTAGTCAAACAAAAAAAACCGTAGATATCAAATTTAGTGCGCATGACGCTTTTCTGGAATAACCTTGATCAGGTACGCTCAAAATGAGAAGATTGGAAAGTCAAATAATTTAAAAGTATTCGGGAGCAATAAAATCAACTATATAATATGAAATTATTGTTTAAACATGACCAGGCAATACATAAACTTATCATCCTCTGTGACGTAGCGTTAATTAGCAGAATACTTACCAGCCTCCCATGTTGTAACCTTATTTAGAAGAGTAATAGTCGGTCTGTAAGCCTGGTCATCAGCGACAAATACATGTGCATAAGATTCAGCATGCTTCTTGCTAAAATAAACACTTGATATGTTCACATATAGGTCTCCAAACGAAGCATTGACTTCTGCAGCAGTTATTTTTTCAGAAGTCCAAGGTTTGTGCATCTCAGTGGTCAACTCTGGGTGTCCTGTAATGGGTAAAAGTCGGCTTGAAATATTATATGAAAATACATGAATGTATCTTAGGCTTAGGATTATGGTGTTTAAAGCCATTTTCAGCATTATTGTAGTTATATCACGGCGGTCAGTTTTATTGATGGAGGAAACCAGAGTACCGAGAGAAAACCACTGACCTGTCGTAAGTCACTTACATACTTGATCACAAAATGTGGTATCGAGTACACTTCGCCCTGAACGAAATTCTACCTCATAACTTTAGTGGTGATAGGAAATGATTGCACATGTAGTTGTAAATCCAACCAACATGCGATCACGACCATGACGGTCCCAAAGTGGCAGATGGGTTGGGATTTGGTTATTATGTTTAACGAAAGTTTTAACAATGTTTCTGCTATATCGTAGTGGTCAGTTTTATTGATAAAGGAAACCGGAGTACGTACACGGAGAAAACCATCAATCTGCCGCAAGTCACTGACAAGACAAACTTTATCACATACACATAATGTTGTATCGAGTACACCTCACCATGAGCGGGACTCGCAGTTGTCAGCAAAAAATGATATGTCAAATATTTCGACAATTATACCTTTCACAGTAACCATTGCATAAGCAGCACCCTTAGTATCTCTCAACGGACCAGCTCCGACCTCATGTCCTGCCAATATTTCAATTGCTTCAAGAGCTATATCGACGTTTCCTTTTCGTGCCAGTTGCCTTTTTACTGCAACTCCTACTATATTTCCGGTTGTTATATCTGAAAGAAAACCGCATTATTCAAACAATGACAATTTATGAATTTGGAAGAAAATCACGAAATTTGCCTCCCGTGAAAAAAGAATCGGGGCACGGATGTGACGTCAGTGATGCTCGGAAGTAGTGAGTGAGTGACCGAGCAAGTTTTTCAGTAATACATATCATAGTGGGAACATATTGTTATTGGTGTAATGATGATAATATCAGCGCTGTACTAGAATATCGTACCTAGTTGTAACAATAGTCCGCAGGTAAGCAGGACACTTAATTAGGAAACATTGTCCTGACTAAGTCAACAAATACTTGAATTTACTCCTTTTGCAGCTTGTTTAGTAGAGAAGAAGGAATACCAATTTAATAGTCTTTCGTGCCACTCAACACTCCAGTCGAGCATGTTAAGTATTATGCCAACTAGGAGGTTATATTACAAGGAGTATACAATTTACTAGAGTCATTGAACAAATACATAACTTTTTTTGCAAGAATACAATATAGTCGTCATTAACAAACTGCACTTTGTAACAACTTTAAAACGACAGGTGCCACATGCGGAGCAGAAACTGCTTGCCATTCTTGATCACTTGAGTTCATCCCCGGTTTTTAGTGGGGTTGGTGTTGCTCGATCTTTAGTTTTCTGTATAATGTTTTGTAGATCGTTGTTTGTCCTTTTGTCCTCTTTTCTTTTGGCAATTGTATTGTCTGTCCTTCGATTTATCTCTTCTACTTACCCTATTTGCTATTGTCAAACTTTTCTTATCCCAATTATTTCCAAAACAAGCCTTTAACTCATTAAACCTATTAAATCGACATTGACATAGAAAAACAAAGATTGCTTAATAAACTTTAGTTCGTAGTGCTTATTGTAAAACGTCACCTTAATAGAAGCAACAGAAATGTTCCGAATGGAAGTGTAAGTGTATATTGTGCACAATCATGGAATTTACAATGAATTATAACATACCATTTAGGAAAGTCACAAAATTCAGAATTCCATTAGACAGATCCCTTTTTGAATTGAGGTTGAAATAAGCTTTGTTGTCAAGGGAACCAGTTTTGGGATTTATACTGTAAACTACCAATCCTTTACCATTCACACTTTCATCATCAATATTCTGTGTAGAATGAGAATAAAATTAAGTATTAGAACAAACTGTTTATTACTTTCCATTTTTGTATTCCATAAATAACATATTTTCATAACTGTAACAAATAACGTAATGACCTATGTATAATGCGCTAGATTGTAGTGGTGTGTTGTTTCGTTTCACTGTGTTTCGTTTCTGTTTCGTTTCTCACCTTACAGCGACCCGAAGTTAGATTCTTTATTTTGTAGGAGGCGTGTACATTATAAACAAGAACATTTTTTTTCGCGGTTTTTTTTCAAACCGGGAAGTCACATATGACTGATTTAATAAACCCATTGTATTGTCTGTTCTTCTTCAATATACGGATTCTTATTGCCCATTTGGTATCTCTAAACTCTTCTCTATATGCAATACATGAACATGTATTAAAGTGGAAGATTAGACACGTACAAGAAACTTGAGATTTCAATTGCAATGTATTAGACCAACAACGATATCATTTACTTCATGAAGTATTGCGTTTTCAGTGCATACTTTTCACGTAGATTTTTTTCTTTCCACTATCACTGCCAATACTTTTCCCGGACTTGACCGTATATATGAATAACAAGGCGGGTGTCTTATATGAAGCAGGAACTGATTACCTCCTGTTGTTTTAGAGGGCTTATGTCTTATTTACGTTATATGTGTTCGTTTGCGTATGGTAGTTCCCAGTACATATTGTGTGGTGTTTTTGTTTTGTTTGTCTTCGTCTTGTGTGCCCTATGTTGCTGGTTTGTCTGGATTGTCCATTTTTGATTGCCCCTTCGGTATTCTCTAACGTTTATTCACATTATTTCGAAGGATATATGTATACAAACATGTGAAGAATGTATGTTTTAACAGAGCCAAGAATATAAATAACTTACTTTCGTTTGAGGTTTAGACGTTATTGTGTCTGTCGTCGCTGATTCATGTTAAATGTGAGTGAGCGTGTACAAGTGCATGCAAGTTAGTATACTTGTTTGTGTTTTGTTTGTCTCGTTATGCAAGTTGTGTCCTGTCTAATACATGTAGCATAATTTTCTTGTACTGGTGATTTTTTTAATGTATATATCGGGGTCTAATGGTACTGTGGTAGTTAGATTTAAAAATGGAGGGAATTGATTGAAATAGGACGCGTGTATACCGAGCCATAGAATCGGCGGTACCATAGGGTCGGGCTATACTGTGGGGTTTGGCCGTGGACAGAGGTGTTTATACCAAACCTCTTTAAAAAAATTAAGAAATACTTTTAAATGATGATCAGCAATCCTCAGAAAGATGAAATAAATATCTGATTAGACAAATTTATGGTGTTTAACGCCACTTTCATAGGGTTTAGTTTAATTGGTTGACCAAATCGGAGTACACGGAGAAAGCCATCGACCTTTCGCAAGTAATTGACAAACCTATCTTATTACAAATCACCGATGGCGAGAATCGAACTCACACTTTTAGTGATGATATAGACAATGTGGCATAGATAGATATAAATCCAACTACGTTTTAACCACGACTATGGCTTACGCCCCCCACACACACCAACACGCTTATTTACCTTTAGGTTAACAATACTGTTTTCTGATAGCTTGCTAGTTGTTTGTGTCAGCTTTGTCCACGATAGCTTTGGTTTACCGTGTATCTCTAGTACACCCCCATCCGTAACAAACAACGCCTTGTCTCCTCCTGCCCCCAGGTCATTTTCCTCAACATTACCTGGAATGTTATTATTAACATGAAACAAATATTCCAAAATTGACTAATCGTAATAAGGGTTATTATTTATAAACATGTACAGTTCATATCAATAAGCTTTAGACATTTTCATTGTGCACAATAAAGATGCAAAAATGTTTCAATTATCTCTCGGTTCAAGATGTTTTCTGCTGGAGTAAGGGTGCGCTACAAGAATTAAAGGAAAGGGATGACATTGTCATCAAGTTAGCAGACAAGGGTAGCGCAGTTGTTGTTATGGACAAAGTACATTATCTAGAGGAGGAAAACAGACAACTGACGGATGAAAGATTTGACAAAAAACTTGACTCTGACCCCACGGAAGAATTCAACACTAAACTAACACAGGGGCTAGAAATTATGAAAGAAAATAGTCATATCGACAAGAACACTTTCGATTATTTGAAACCAGACAAACCGAAAGCCGGACGCTTCTATCTATTACCTAAAATTCATAAAGTCAACAACCCCGGGAGACCCGTTGTTTCAGCAAATGGGCACCCCACAGAAAAAAATCCCCGAATTCGTCAATTTCCACTTTCGATCTCATGTAGAAGCGTTACCCTCACATTTGAAAGACACCACTGATTATCTTCAAAAAATGGAAACCATGAACCCCTTTCCTTCAGGGACCATTCTTGTTTCGATGGACGTTACGTCATTACACACTAATATCCCACATAATCTCCTCGATCTGCCTACAATGGTCAGTGTCAAAAATGTGATTCGAGACGATGTATGACGTGCAAAAACATCCAATGCACACACAATTTCAGCAGTACACATACAGGAGAAGAATTCATCATATACTGCAATGCCAACTGCAAGACAGAAAATATTATCTACCTCCTGGAATGTGCAATTTGTGGCCTTCAATACATCGGAGAAACTAAACAACAACTGAATGGCCACAGAAGTGATGCAAATTGCAAACCTTACCTTCCACTCAGCAGACATCTCAGATCGACGGGCCACCATGATTCTTTCGGCAAACTGAAGGTCACCATAATTAACCATAACCCCAAGTGGGATGATAAAAGCAGACAGGAAAGGGAAAGCTTCTGGATTAGAAAACTTAAGACCTTATCACCGAATGGAATCAATGAGAAAAAATAATATCCTTTCTTGACTCCTATTTTTGTTGGTCTCCTCCAGTCCTATTAGAACATACAGTTTGCTCAATTGGCCCAAAATATATATTCCACACTTCGGTGGGCCGTTATTGTGAATGAGTTTTCAAAAATATTTTTGACAAATAATATTTTTGACAGTTCTATTTGATACATTTACCAATAATGTCTCATTTATATTTTTATTTCCAATTTAACATTTATTTAAATGAGTAGCCTATTGTGTATTTATATTATAGCTATATTGTAGGATTTCAATTCTTTTAGATATGTAATTTCATATGTGCAATTTCTGGTTCTTTTGTCCCGCACATGCGCCGTCAAAAACTTTTTTTTTTAAATTAAGTCGCCATGTTGGTTCGAAATTTTATTTAAATAGACATTGATAAAGTCCCTCGGTGGAACGAACATTTTGTCATTCAACGAAGTGTTTAATTCTTTATCGCTTTGTTTTGAGTACTTGGTGTTGTTTTACAAACCATTTTAGACGTTTATATATATACTCAATTCAACATGTGATAAAGCTTATCAGTGACTTACGTCAGGTCGGCGGTTTTATCCAGGTACTCCGGTTTCCACCACCAATAAAACTGACCGCCACGATATAACTGAAATATTGTTTAAAGTGGTGTTAAACGCCATAAACCAAACCAAACCTTAATTGAAATTATCATTAAATTATGTTTACCTAAGAATACAATGCGCGTGTTCTGTTCAAAAGGACAGTCTTCTGAACCAATATGTAGCTCTCCATCTACTTGGATCCAATGTACTTTGAGATGAACTTCAGTATTCGGGTCCCAGACAAGTTTTCCTCCACTCTTGATCGTTATGCTCCATAACGTTGGAGGCTGCTCATCTAATAATATGCTCTGAGTGATAACGACGTTGTCGTCTTTTCCTGGAGGCTAAAATTCATGTAATTAATACGAAAACAATCATAATAAGGAAAAAAACATCAAGGAGACAATATATTCTTATTACATACACAAACAGGGGCGGATCCAGGGACCCGGCGCCCCCCCCCCCTCCTCCCCTAAAATTTTTCACACGAAATACCCCAAATTGTTCTCGCCTCCCTCCGCTCGGCGCGATTTTTTTCAAGTACGCCCCCTAAATGAAAATCCTGGATCCGCCCTTGACATACATGCATATAAGGTTAGCTTGGTTTGGTTTATGGTGTTTAACACCACTTCCAGGTATATCGTAAATCACCGACCTGTCGCAAGTAAGTGACATTCCCGCTTATGGCGAGGTGTAGTTGATACAACATTTTGTGTCAGTGACTTGCGACATGTCCGTTGTTTTCTGCTGGTACTCCGGCTTTCTCAACCAATAACACTGACCGCTAGGATATAAATGAAATATTGTTGAAGGTGGCGTTAAATAACATTATCTAACCCTATATATGCATGAACTTGTAATCTTGTCCACAAGACTGTGAAATGCATATGTTCATTGTTGAAGACCCCATTGTGATTGTGAAATGTAGAACAGCAACAAAATAGACGTTACTTTAATTTAATCTGTGCCTAATTATAATGCTGTTTTAGTTTGTCTTGTTTATTTACATCCATATCATTCTAACTCGATAATTTGATACATAACAAATGATTAAATAATACGGATTAAACACAACAAATGTGGATTTTATTGTACAAGAAAAAAAAACTCATCAGAATCTCGAAATAAATTTATTTACACTTCTGTACATATTTTATGTATACCATAAGAACTCGCAAAACAAACAAACATTTCTTTTACTTCTTCTGTAACCCTTGCCTCTCTACTATTAGCGTGGATTTAAGATCAACATACGAGAAAATCTAATTTGCATATGCATGTACATTTAGTGGATAATTTGGAATTTGTTTATTGTGTGAGTAAAATTGAAAAAAGAACATGTTGTCACTACGGATACAGTCTATAAGGTGTGTGTGGGGGGG
>MJUT01051655.1:612252-626767 GCA_002080005.1 Gigantidas platifrons
GGGGGGGGGTCGTGGACGTGGTCGTACATTCAGTTGGAGTTCCAATTCCGCTCATTGTGAGGTGTACTCGATACAACATTATGAGATAAAGTTTGTCAGTGACCTGCGGCAGTTGTATTCTCCTTGTACTCCGCTTACCGTCACCAATATAGTTGAAATATTATTGAAAGTGGCGTTAAGCACCATAACCCTAACTCTACAAGGTATGTTTTATACTTTTAAATGGTAAGTATATTGAATATTTATCGCTCCGAGCGCAGAAGAAGTTTTTTTTCCCATTTTTCTAAATAAATAGTTGAGACAGAGAAGAATAAATATGCAGACCCTGATTTTTAAATAGTTATTTTGCAGCGATTTACAAAATATAACTATATCAAATATTTGAAATTTATACTCGTTGATAACGAAGTAAGTCACTCTGTGGAAATAACTTCGTGGAAACGATATTTAAATTTTTTCACAGTATAATGTTTACATAAACGTTATAGAAATGCAAATTAACAAAGGCTGTAGTATTGAATTCCTTTCCGCACGAACGATTTTGGCAGTTAGTATATAAAGAAAATATTAGGTGTACTCGATTAATGCGACGTGCCTTACAAAAGTTCGAGGTTTGGATGTCATAGTCCCCAGCCCATCCACCCAGTTTAATGCCAAAAGAATTTCAACCACTGGTATATATTTTGCATTTTTTAGGGGTAGAACTGACAGACTGAATGAATATGTTATGTTGATATATGTTTATAATAAATGCTATGCGATCTTGTAGCGAACGCACAATCCTACACTGTGTCGAGTCTGAGGAGTGAAACGAGGGAGAAAATAAATAGACAATATACATACACTGTCGAAAATATAAAATTTATATAGAAATAATAATAGTATTATAAATATCATCAACATCGATTTGCAATTCCAAAAATGGGCACGTTACGGCGTTTAACCCCACTTTTAATAATATTTCAGTTATATATATCGTGGCAGTCAGTTTTGTGGTGGAGAAAACCGGAGTACACGGAGAAAACCATCAACCTGCCGTAAATCACGGAAAAGAAGGATAGTGATTATAAACTAATCAATTTATTTTCAATTAAAATAACGTATTCGATTTCTAAGAAATGTTCTCAACGTGTTTTCTTTATTTTATTTATAAATAGGAGTTTTATTTAATTATTCTAATACATAATTTAATTCCGGTTTACGTTTGTGGACATATGATATTGGTTATGTTGAATATATATATTTCAAAGTATAACTCCAGCCACGATATAACTGAAATATTGTTGAAAGTGGCGTTAAACACCATCAGACAAACATCAAAGTAAAACTCCTGTAATTTTGCAGATACAAGCCCTTTTGAAAAAAGCACATTTATATTTTTAATACACATTGAGAGTAAGAAAGTGTTCATCAAATTTAGCCAGTTACTAGGTGTATTCGACACTACATTTTGTGATAAAGTTTTTTCTAGTGACTTGCTGCAGGTTACTGGTTTTGTGGTTAATATTCCACCCACAAATATAACCATGTAACAGAAATAGTGTTAGAAGTCCCGTTTAGCACCCATAATCCGCAATAAACAGGTACACATGTACCATGTTTATTCAAATATCCTGCCACTCATATTTGATACCCGTGCCCAACCTATCAAGCTATAATTAGATTCAGACAATTAAATTAATCCTTATCTTTACTAAGTTCAGGATATGTCCTTCACCAATACACATGATACTTAATTTATGTTGTTATGCATAATTAGTGTACATACATACTCGTTTAAATACAAATCTTCACTATAAGACAGCTTATGATAAAACCAACAATAAACATAGGTCGTGATTGTGTGGTAGTTAGATTTACAACTACCTATGCAATCAGTGCCTATCACCACTGATGTTGTGAGTTCAAATCTTGATCAGGGCGATGTGTACAACATTATGTGAAAAAGTTTGTCAGTCAGTGACTTACAATAGGTCGGTGGCCTTCTCCGGGTACTCCGGTTTCCTCCACCAATAAAACTGACCGCCGCGATATAGCTGAAATATTGTTGAAAGTTGCGTTGAACACCATGGAATAAAACCAAAACCTAACATAATGTCCAGGGACGTTTTTATTGAAATGCCTGTATTAAGTCAGGAAAATGATCGGTCATGTATTTGTGTATTAGTGGTATCGATCTTGTCTCTTTCAATGATTTCTCCATTGGTTTTTCGTACTGTTCTGATTTTTTTGTTTTCAGTTTGAATTAATTGGTGTTTCTAATTTAATTCTTTATTTATTTTATGAGGTTTACATACAGCCAGAGGCTACTGTTAGCTGTTTATGTTAGTGACCTTTTAAAATGTGATTGTACTTAGCTTTAAAACATTTTAAATCAAGACATTTTATATATATTGCACGATAAATTCTGAATTGAGGTCTTCTTTTTTAAACATTTTGAACAACGAAAATCAAATTTTTAATAACTTATCAGAATCAGAAAAACTTTCATATATTTTAAATCCATCAACACCATCTCAAGTAAATAAACTGGGTTCCTTTTAAAAAAAAAGTCATTAGAACTGAGGACAGGGGACTCCTAACATATTTACTTGAAAATGTCTATTTTATGTTCTCTTTGTTAGCTGTCTGTTTATGTTTATAATTGTCACAAACTGTATTGTTTAATGACAATAAAATTTTGAATTTGAATTTTAATTTGAATTTAATAAATATCACTTATGTCATTACTTATATATAACTATGTATTGCAAAATTAGCTTAAAATATTAAATTTTGTATTTCATGCCCCTGTCTTGAAGTCAACAGAATGAAAGGTATACGTATTATTTCTAATTTCCTCCTAAATAAAGGATTAAAAATCCACCCCAATTAAAAATAAATGTTTTCGTCCAAATGAAATTTTATTTGTAATCCGTCTAACTAAAAAAGGCCGATACAATGTATATTAAGAAAAATTATGTAATAATAATAATAATAATAATATGATTGATTGATTGATTTGATTTTTTGTGTCTTAACGCCACTTTCAACAATATTTCAGCCATATCATGGCGACCAGTTTTAGTGGTGGAGGAAGCCGGAGAGAACCACCGACAATTGGCAAGCAACTGGTAAACTTTATCACTTCCGGCTGCGAGTCGAGTGCACCCTTTTTTGTAATTTACAAAGCCGGGCGCGAACCCACGCCATATTTATGATAGGCTTGTATGAGTTGTTAGATCTGGCGACGTAACTCATTGAGCCACCCGGACCCCCATAATAATAATTAAAAAAATAATAATAATAATACATTTTATCTCTTCATTACAAAGAGTGCTTAATGAAATTATCAACAACAACAAAAAGGGGGACGTCGTGATGGTATGGTAGTTGGATTTACAACTACCTATACAATCGGTGCATATTACCACTAATGTTGAGGATCGACTCCCGTTCAGGCCGATGTGTACAACATTATGTGATAACGTTTGTTAGTGACTTGCGGCAGGTCGGTGGTTTTCACTCGAGGACGTTTCTCAGTCATCTCTCATTTCAGGGCTTCGCCCTTCGACGAGAGATGACTGAGAAAAGTCCTCTCGTTTAAAAAAAACATCGTTAATCTCTTACTACCACGATATAACTGAAATATTGTCGAAAGTGGCGTTAAACACCATAAACCTAAAGCAACCAACCAATCAACAACTAAAACACATCGGTAAAAATTTCAAAACGAAAAAAAAAAAAGATTAAAAAAGAAAGAAAAGTAAATAAAGAAAATAAAGGAGAACAAGAAGAAAGAAAATACATAAGTAATTTATTATTTACCACACCATTCCATGTGTTTGCATGGTCACTCCATCTAACTAACGTCAGATCCTTCTCTGGACACGGCTCGGACAGCACCGCGTGTAAATATATCGAAAACACCAGAATACTAGCAACACGTTTCATCTTTGAATGCCCAGTCTTGTTTGAAAGAATCTAAAAATTAATTTCGTTCTGAAATCAAAAGAAAGGAGGCCCTTTAAGGGTTTTTATTAAAGCTAATTATTTGTCGACATTTTTTTTTATATATAATAATTGATGTATTATCCCATAATCATCTTATTTATAAAACAACAATATTTATATTTAAATGTTGATTAAAAAGAAATTAATGGAATTAGAATAAATAAATAATTAAAATATATACCCAATATTTCACACATATTAGATCGCAAATCTTATCCGTACAAACAAAATGTAAGACAAAACGCGGAAGCCCAAAATGGGTACTTGACCGGTCATATCTTGAAAAGTACTCAACCTAGGATAAAAATCTAAACGGATTCTAAAAGCTTATTTTTCTCATGGTTTGCAAATTATATATCAGAATAAAACATGAAATCAGTTAATAAGTTTGATTTTGTGTGATGTCCATGAAATTCTGCAAAGCTTAGTTATTCATGACTTGGTAGCTTTCAGGAATGGCGGCTCAAGATTTGCAAACCATGAGAAGTGCAAATTCCAATTATAATGGCGAGGAGTTTTCGATACAACATTGTGTGATAAAGTTTGTCAGTGATTTGCGACAGGTTGGTGGTTTTCTCTGGGTACTCCGGTTTCCTACACCAATAAAACTGACCGCCACGATATAACTGAAATATTGTTGCAAGTGAAGTTAAACACCAACCTGCCGCAAATCACTGACAAACTTTTTTCAAGCTTACCAGTACTTCACTGTTTATAGGTGGTACTTCTAATTACAATTTGAACAATTTCCATGAATATCTTATAAAATCTTTAAAATCAGGAGGTACATAAGGCCATATTAGGTGGGTAAAGATACAGGGTACCTCCCTTTATTGCAAGGCTTGACTAGCATAAAAGATTAAAAGATACTTTTCATTCCGATGCATACATGTGTCAGCCTTCGACAATTGACCCAGAAGTTTTGGGTGGGGAACAGGCTCTGCAAACACAGAAACAAGGTTTCGGTATATAACATTTATTGCGAACCAGGCGTGTTGAAACTGGTTGAAACGTCCTTTTATATACCACTTTTACGCCCGTTTCTGTAATCACAGGTTTTTCAACAGCATAAACTCTTGACCTGATAATCCATCCTGTTTCTTTACTTAAAAGATGTAAGCATCCTATTGTAACATGATTGATCTCTAAAACATCTGGTGAACTTGAAGCGACCTCTGACCTATTGACGTTCGAAAGGATGGTTTGATTTTAATAAACGATTTTTGTAACAAAACATCCAAGATTTAAAATGTAGAAAAATATTGCCTCACAACTGCCTTCCTCTCCCCCCGAAAAATCGTCCCGATTTTTTCTCTTTAGTATATAAACCCTGTAAACATACTAAAATGTACATTTGTAGTTCATAATCATTGTATACTATCAAAATTTTTAAAAAATCAACAATGTCCTTATAATCTCATTCGTAGATAAATAAGTTAATATGTCCAAATAGTAATTCAGCGTTCAGTACTACACGTCCTTGTATGAATTTGTATATGCATATACTGTCCTCATATAATCACAATATATACGAAATGCTCACGTGATAAGTACCCTAACATATCCTGTAAAAGACTAAAAAAAACTGTTAATACGCATTAAACATACCCAAATATATGACAAAATATTATGTTGAAGTAATTTTTTTTAATAAATATTGCTTATAGCTAAGACATGTATCGTGCCCTAATATGAAACTAGAAGTGGGTATAGGCAATTCGCATACTCTTTCGTGTTTGGAGATTTTGTTGCATTTTCGTCCTTTCACGAAGAGGGAATGCCAAACCTTGGTGAACAAATGAGTATGTATGCACAAAAGGGTTGATTTAAATATGTGAAAATGCCAAGTTTGATGTCTGTATTGATCTTAAGGGTTTGTCTTGTAAGTTTATTGGTCATTTTGAATCCAGGCCATTCAATGTTTAGTTTTGTTGATGAAAGGTCTTCTAAAGAAATTGTTTGAATAGTGATTGGTGGCTGAATTTCCCAATAAGAAGGACACAATGGAAAGAAGGTGACTGGAATAGAGACACATGAGCCAGATGATGTTAGTTCAAGCATTACTGTGGTATTTCTGTTTTTGCGTTTTACTAGTAATACTAATACAACAATCAAAATCACTAGTATAATAACTCCAATGTTCCTTGACCCCAACTAAATGTGTGTATAGCATATTGTATTGAAAGAGATGAGCTACCCGTATCTTTGGCCGTAAAGAGAATGGGTGGTTGTGTTGATTTGGTGTGCACGTTGTGAACTTGTTGTGAGATAAACAACGATGTTTTTAATGTTCGGATTTGATATAGTATGTAAAAAAGTCCTAAGAAGGAAATACCTCCGAAGGTGATGGAGATTAGCCCTAAATATCCATTAAGATCAGGCCATGTTTGACCTAGTTATAATTGACCGTCAAGTATTGGTTTGGACAGACTTTGAAAACTTGTTTCATCTTTCTTTGCTGATTTTATCATTCTTTTAAGGCTTAAATGGTCGTTTTTTGTTGCTAATAATTCTTTGAATTTGTGAGTGTATATTTTGAAGTCTGGGATTGTGATGTTTACCGATTGTTTGAAATATGTGTTTCCCGAATATAATTTTACCTTATTGTAGCCAAAACATTCATGGATTAAAGCAAGATTTAGAGGGTATGCTCTTGTTTGTGTTTCTGAATTTTCTTGACAGTGAACAAGTCGTTGTTGATATGTGGCTGTGGATGTTTGGATTGAACACCTGCAAGGAATATTTTGAACGCAAAATGTGCAACCTTGTTTCTGTGTTTGCAGAGCCTGTTCCCCACCCAAAGCTTCTGGGTCAATTGTCGCAGGCTGACAATTTTTGTGGAGAATTGAAAAATCCCGAGGAACCAGAATGTCTTGACCAGAAAATTATATAAAAAAATACTGAACACGAGTATGACCTTCGTTCCAAGGGGGTTGGCGGGTTCGGGTCGCCTAGTAGTAGACCACCAACACAAGACGATGACAACGAGGACCACGACCTCAATCAAATGATTGAGCAACTCCAAAACCAACTTGGAGAAGGAAAACTCAGGATACGTGAGACAGAAGAACTGATGGAGCGGGAACTCTAATAAAAAATACAACACAATAATAGGCTCCAAGCAGAACTGGACAAAAGAGAAACAATAATCCGACAATTATCAGAAAGTCAACATAGGCAGTTGCCGGAGCAAGAGGAGAGAGGTAATTGGGACAACCATAGTAGGGTAGGACAACCTAGCTCCAATACTCTACATGTTCAGCGTACAATGACACAATCAGCATATGACACAAGAACCAACCTATCTTCCAGTAGAACACTCGGAAACGTAAAATTGCAAATTTTCGATGGTAAGTCCAATGCAGTGGTGGACTCTCTTTTTAGAATATTGTTTGTTGTCAGGGAGACCTGATGGTGAGATAGTAAAGTATTTTCCGTTCCATATTTCCCAACATGTGGCAGATTGGTATGGAACTCTGGCTGACGAAATCAAGACGAACCTTAATAAGCTACGGGAGGTATTTTTCCAGAGATACCGCAAAATCAACATTGAATATAACCTAACAGATATTAGACAAGGACAGACAGAAACCACGGACGACTATATCAACAGAATAATAAGGAAATCACGAGACAGTGCGCACCAGAAAATATAATCGTTGGTATGTTAGCTGGAGGACTGCGGCCTGATTTGGCAGGAATAGTAATGCCACAAACACCACGGACCATGCAACAGCTTAGATCAGTTGCGGAAAAGACTTTGACAGTCGCCAACAATAGACCATTAGCACAGCTATCAGCCCGTAGCGAATCTATCGAAAATGGAGGACAGAATGATGGACGCCCTCTCAAACAAACTCAGCACGGCCGTTCAAACGGTGTCTTTTTCCAGGAACAAACGATGTCTTCTTCCAGGACTACAAGACCACCTACCAATTCTCGGATTAACACACAATATCAAAGATGACCTTCTTGTAATTATTGCGGTAGGTATTGCTTATCTAAGGAATCGTGTCCGGCTAGATTCGCAATTTGTCGCTTTTGTAAAATTAAAGGGCACTTTGAGAATGTATGCAGAAAAGCAAAACGTAATCAAGCTATTTCCACACAAAATACATCTGTTCAAAGATAGGAACTCGGGCCTGTCCCTGGGTTTCTCAAGGATGGGCACAAAAGAGCAGAAATAAATCTCACCACAATACTACACAAAAATACCACAAAAATTTCAATTAACGGAATATCGACAAAAGCCTTGTTTAATACGGGTGCTGCCATATCTTGCATATCACAATGATTTTTAAAGAAAATCAATGTTAAGAAACCCGAATTACAAAAATCACACATATACTCCATTCAGGGAGTCAGTCATTAACATTTAAGAATTATGGACATCGTAAACTTAACCATTAAAATTAATGTCAAAAATTGTCAGCCTTCGACAATTGACCCAGAAGCTTTAGATGGGGAACAGGCTCTGCAAACACAGAAACAATGTTTCGGTATATACAATTTATTGCGAACCAAAAGTGTTGAAACTGGTTGCAACGTCCTTTTATATACCACTTTTACGCCCGTTTCTGTATTCACATGTTTTTCAACTTCAGGATAAACTCTTGACCTGATACCGGTAATCCATCCTGTTTCTTTACTTATAAGATGTAAGCATCCTATTTTTACATGGTTTATCTCTAAAACATCTGGTGAACTTTAAGCTACCTCTGCCCTATTGACGTTCGAAAGGATGGGTTGATTTTAATAGACGATTTTTGTAACAAAACATCCAAGATTTAAAATGTAGAAAAATATTGATCATAAGCTCTGTAAGCCCTTTTTGATCTACATAGTAGACCAGCAATAAAAGCCCCGTTCCTGTACTTTACTCTAATTTTTGCTTGTTTGTTTATTTCTTTGATGGTGTTTAACGCCACTTGTAACACTATTTCAGTTATATCGTGGTAGTCAGTTTTATTGGTGGAGGAAACCGGAGTACTTGGAGAAAACTACCGACCTGTCGCAAGTCACTGACAAACTGTATCACATGCATGTGATGTTGTACATTTCGTCCTGATCGAGATTCGAACTCACAATATCAGGATGTCTTTATGAAAACAAAATGTATACATATCAAATAGCTTTTATTGTTTAATATAATAAATAATAATATTGAAAAATGATAAAAACAATTATAGCTTACCCTTTCGGTAAATGCATGGTACGTGTGTGATATTTGCATCACTTGGTGTCCATTGTCATAAAATGCTTATATTATAAACATGCGAGATACATGTATTGCTAACACTAGGCATTCATTGTCGCGATTGTAGTCTTTAGCGGTTAGGTAGTGGTTGGTTCAGTATAATACAACATTTATTGACTAAATCCTCGGAGAATAGCAAGTTTATTGTCACTCTCGACACCAACTATTGCTCTCGAGTGACAATAACATTGCTATTCCCCTCATTCCCAAACTTTAAATGTATACTAATATCCACCAACCCATGTTAAAACTCAAAGCATTTTCTGGCTTTCATGAATTGAATTATTTTGATTTTGATATGTCTAAGAGTACAAATACGGTCATATACTTTGATTGGAAGACGGTATTTATATTTACGTTTGCGGACAATTTATGCTGCTAAAATCGAGCAGATGATAATTCATCAACATGTGCATTTACGACGGAAAGTCAGTCACATGCACCGACGCATGAGTAAATGCCATTATTTCCAATCGAGAAATCGCTCGTTTGTTTACAAAGCGAAAGAAGGACGTCATGTTAGAATTAGTGTTAGACCTGCTTTTCGGTTTTTTTTTAATTGTTTGTTTGTTTTTTGCTTTGCTTTTGTCTTTTACTTGTTAATCCTGTGTGCTTGGCGGAGAAGCAGCAAATACAAATTTCATAGTCTTTGGTTTGACCAGACGTTCTATTGCGCGATAACCACTACACCATGCGGTTGGCTAATAAGTTGATTTATTGATTGATTGATGGGTGTTTAACGTCCTGCGAACAATGTTTCAGCTATATTCAGGACGAGAACATTTAAGAATTCAAACGCCACGAGACTCGAAACAAGGTAAGGTGATGGGTAGGGACGGATAATTTAGCCAGTGCAACAGGTATCCTATGGACCACTCATCATGAGCATAATGCTCATAATGAGCTGTTACACTGGGTTCTTTAACGTGCGAAGAGGATGGCAATCTCTCAACACGGGACCTCGGTTTTATTTACATCTCATCTGAAGGACGGGTTGGTTGTGAATTAATACATCCCGCACAACCGACGGACGCCTCTTCAAGCCGAAGAAGCTCTCGGTCCCATTTCTATACCCCGGGGTTCCCGCGGGGTTGAACCCTTTTAGAGGACTAGTGCCTCTAGGGCGGAGAAACTTGGTGCCTATTCTACCCCGGAACATCCTCTGGGGGAGGGTTGGCTAATAAGAGGGCTATGTCTATGGCTAACGCCACGTTCAACAATATTTCAAATGCGTTAATTTTATTGGTGGAGAAAACAGGAGAAAACCACTTACCTGCCGAAAGTCGATGACAAACTCTACCACATAATGTTGGATCGAGTACACCTCGCCATGAGTGGGATTCGAACTCACAACGTTAGTGGTGATAGACATTGATTGCATTGGTCAATTAGAAGAAAAAAAGTACTAAGGGTGTAGAGAGGTTGATCGGTCCTTGATTCCCATGCAGGGTCCTCTTAACAGTATTATAGGCCCCCGTGCAAAGCAGTGCCCTGTGGCACTACCTCCTGTGTTTATTGTATTGGTACATTGAACACAAATCAGTGTTAAAACATCCACACACGAAAAACATGTTGTTCACAACATACATATATTATCATGTGACCCCTATGATTGTGGGGCTCCCTGGCAACTGCCCCCATGCCCATGTCTTAATACGGCAATGTTCCCGTGTCCCATTGTGATTATCAAATACTGAGAGGCATATATTTTAGCATTCCATAAATTAATTTTGATACAAATCGTGACATGGAACAATGCAATTAATACAAACACGCGCTTGACCGGAAAACAATATATCCTAAGGATATTAACTTTTAATGGCATCTTCATCTATACAAAATGATGACGTCAGAAAAGAAGTACTTAAAAGAAAACATCCATTGTGAAATATTTTGTATTTAATTTTTCAAGGTTTATTGATGTCAGCCAGTACATAACAACTTTTAAATTTTCTACGAGATTAATTGATTGTTAATTCATGGGCTTATGTTAGGGGTGTGTGTGTTGGTTCTGATAAATTTGAAAAAAGCAAATAACTACAAAATTATGGCGGAAAAATAAAACTGACACCCCAACCAACCCTCTATTTTTTTTTATTAAAACATGTTTGTATGATTAGTTTGATAAGCTTAAAAGACAACTTGAAATACTAACTATAATTAGTGATTTCGAGGACATATTATAGAAAACAAACAAAATAAATATTTCATCCTTAATTTCCTGCCGCTTAGGACAGTTATTCAATAGTTTTAAGGGCCGTCGTGGCCGTGATCGTGTGGTAGTTGGGTTTACAACTACTTATGCAATCAGTGCCTATTACCACTGATGTTGTGATTTCAAATTTCGATCAGGGCGAGGTGTACAACATTAAGTGAAAAATTTTGTCAGAGACTTGCGACAGTTCGGTGGTTTTCTCCGGGTCCTCCGGTTTCCTCCACCAATAAAACTGACCTCCACGATGCAATGAAATATTGTTTAAAGTGGCGTTAAACACCATCAAACAAACACACTTCAATAGTTTCCCTTCAATTTTCAGCCACATATATCTATGATGTTGTACAGAAATGCAATGAATGAGTGATTGGTGTTAATTGATGATGATTAAGTCTGCTTTTACTATACCAACATGCTTAGTTAGATTTTTATAGTACTATCTCGCGGGTAGACATGTCATCCCACTACAACACTTTATCCTGATTCCGAACAAACCAGTCTTTGCCCTTTCTCCTTAATGCTGTGTGCTTAGTGGAGAAGCAACAAATGCCAATTTGAAAGTCTTTGGTTTGACCCGATCGGGTCTCGAACCCACAAACTACCAAACGCGACGCGAGTACGCTAGCCATTACACAGAAATGCATAACAGTCTAGATTTTAAACGTTCTATCTAGAAAACGGCATAATTATGATCTTTGAGTCTCGAGTTGGAAAAATATGTCTTAACTGAAATGTATAGCTAGACGAGACAATTTGCTTCTAGTAGCAAATTACTGGAAAGGGTTTTATATGTAAGAAAGTAACATTTTCCAAACATATAATACATAAATAATTCAACGACGATTTGAGTGGCCTCTGTAGACAATGTTGGGACTAGCATACATGTAGATATACGATGCTTGGACTTGCCTATTTACAAGATGCAATGTAGATGGTACTGAAACTAGCCTACTTCAACTATACTGGGACTAACTTATATTACCGAGGTAGATGGTACTGAAACTAGCCTACTTCAACTATGCTGGGACTAACTTATATTAACGATGCAGATGGTGCTGAAACTAGCCTACTTCAACTATACTAGGACTAACTTATATTAACGATGTAGATGGTGCTGAAACTAGCCTACTTCAACTATATTGGGACTAACTTATATTAACGATGTAGATGATGCTGAAACTAGCCGACTTCAACTATACTGGGACTAACTTATATTAGCGATGTAGATGGTGCTGAAACTAGCCGACTTCAACTATATTGGGACTAACTTATATTAACGATGTAGATGATGCTGAAACTAGCCGACTTCAACTATACTGGGACTAACTTATATTAGCGATGTAGATGGTGCTTAAGCTAACTATGCTTGGGATGGCTTATGCCTGGGCGCCTATAATGCTGTTAAGACGGTTCTGATTTGACCATGTAATAATATCGATAGTGCCACAAAAATTACAATTTTGATGAACCAGAACACCAATCTTTATGTTATATTTAAACACAACAAAATCAAATAAAATAAATAGAAAACTGAATCGAAACTATTATCACTCAAAACAAGTCTCATATCTCTAACAAAAAACACCACATAAAACTAAATTAACTCCGCCACTTTTTACTGAAATACAATGCACATGTAGACAGTGATCGGTCAAATATATGTTGGGGATATATCAATTTTGTCTCTGATTTTCAGATTAAGTGTTGTGACGATGTGACTTTTTTTTTCACACATCAAAATGTATATAAACACTCGGACCACCAAACATATCATAACAATCTTGGAACATTTGAAGGAAATCAGAAGAGGCAAATTTGAGAAAGCACGCAACAGGTTTACGACTAACTGGTTTTCATGGTATATGATACGTCAAAAGTGAGTGGGTGATAGTTGTTTAACACCAATTCAGCATTTTTTCACCTATATCATGGCGAGACAAGTTAGTTTTCAATGAGATGATAATGAGGTCCGTTTTGTTCTAGACCAACAGGCTGAGTTAGATTTTTATAGTGCTAGCTCACCGAAACAACAGTCCACGGGTAGAAACGTTGCTCCACTCGGACACATTATTCTAATTCCGAGCCAACCAGTCTTTGCACTTTCTTCTTAATGCTACGTGCGTAACAGAACGAACAAATACCAATTTAATATTTTATATTGGTTCCTTCGTTTATATTGACCCGATCGAGGATCGAACCGCACTTAAGGCGATCACCCTAAGCAATCGAAATGCATATAGTACATCATACTATTATTTCCAATAATATGGTGCATTTAGAACGACACAGTTTAAAGCAAAGTGCGGTTTGATGCATGGACTTTTCGGCCATTGTTCATTTTGCATATGTAACGAGTGCATTTTATCGGAATTCTTCTTTGTTTATTTGGTGGACGTGATTTTCAAGAAGCAGTCGGCTATGCTCATCTTCTCGCCGACCTGCCCCATTATTCGCATAAGGCAGACTTCAAGCAAGGGCTTTTCAAGAATATTGAAAAGAAGCTGACCTGATCCTTTGATTTCAGTTGTCATGATAAGCCAGACCTTGTGGTTGTTATCACGATTTCCGTGATCAATGGTTCCTGCTAACATGGATGCTACTGAACCTAGAGCTCTTATTTTTGAAGTCATCATTTCCGAATGTTACGAATTATTACGTAGCCATCATGACTTGGTAACCCTATACATTATGTCACAAATGACCACGGACATGTTTCTTGTGTCGTAATAACAATCCGGTCCTTTTCTCCTTCATTATTTTTCACCTGGATTTTAAGAAGTGGAACAGAAACTGCTACCCTTCCGGAGCACCTGGATTCACCATCAGTTAGTAGTGAGATTTGTGTTGTTAATTTTTTTGTGTAGTTTGTAAATTATTGCTTGTTGTTCTGTTTCTTTTGACCATTTGATTGTCTGCCGGTCATCTTCTATTTATGACTTCCAATTTCCTCTGTGGTATCTTCAAACATTTTTGGAGGGCCCGGGTTGCTCAATGAGTTAGGTAGTTGTAGGGCCCGGGTGGCTCAATGAGTTAGGTAGTTGTAGGGCCCG
>MJUT01051655.1:630291-644045 GCA_002080005.1 Gigantidas platifrons
CAAAAAGTTCTCTGTGACGCTCTGATGATGGATTAATTCCCGAATAAAGTAAGGCGGAAGTATATTTAGGTAGTATGGAATCGAAGCATACCACGAGATTTACACGGAAAAGGCGTGCAAATAATAAACCGCTTTGCTTACATTTTGACCGAATTTGGCATTGGAAGCCTTGTATATATTATATATATTGGACACTATTTTCTGCCCATTGCTTATGTTATATTCATATTGACAAAACGTCCAGTGCCTGTGATCAGGTACGCTCAAAATCAAAAGATTGGAAAGCCAAATAACGTTAATTTTTGGGAACAATAAAACAAAAGGGCCTGAACATGGTAGCCACAATCGGCTAAAGCTAATACCACCCGTCTTAGTGAGATGATGAGTCATGTAAGTGTTTTCCTCAACTGAGTAAAATGCAAACTCGCACATGTAGCTGCGTGAGCAGCGCTGCCACACAGAACGTTCAAATCTTGAACTTTATGCATAATTTATTTAATCGTCGTGACAAAAATAAATTTCTGCATTAAAGCAATCCGATGCTTCAAACATCATTTGAATATTATACATTCCTGCAGGTAAGAATCAGAAATTTAGACTTTTCATTTCCAAAATAATTAGAGAAGTGTCTGTATATTTGTCAGGTTTCCCAGTAGTTATAGCTGTCACGACACAGGCTTTCATTTCAAGATGGTCTGATTTTGTTTGGTCTTATGGTGTTGAAAGCTACTTTCTATTATATCGTGGCGGTCAGTTTTATTGGTGGAGGAAATCACTGATAAACTTTATTACATAATGTTGTGCACCTCGCTCTGAGCGGGAGTCGAAGCCAAAACAACAATGGTGATATGCACCGATTGCATAGGTAGTTGTAAATCAAACTACCATACGATCACGACCCACAACGCCCCCTTTCATTTCAAGATGAATTTCAATGGAGGTAGTATATTTTTCACCCATTTCCTTTGTTCGGTTACATGACTCCATTACGTTACAGGCGTGCGGATATTGACAGTCTTAACCAAAATCGCAGCTAAAAATTCAAAACTAATATTATTGAAAAGACGTAATATGATCAATGCTTACCATTTTATTGGCGATATCAAACTTTTGATGGACAGCATCTAGACAGTCACTATCTGTACGATCTCCGCTTAATATATGTACGTTTATCTTTGTGCACACGCCCTCAGGGCATGATCCAAGTTCATTTTCATCAAAATCTTTATCGTTCGTTAGATATAAAGACAGGTATCTGAAATAAAAATGAAGACCAACTGTCGGAACATATTCCAAAATCAAATAGCAAAATTGTAAAAACAGGGGGAAATATCGATAACCAGTAAACCACTAATGCATGACCGCTCACTTTCTATGCATAATACATGCATTTAAGTAAATAATTAAATAGAGTGAGGAAAGAAAACCCAATTTATCTTGTTGAAAGGTAAATGCAAAATATTCATGATTTTATTTTATTATTTGGTGTTTTAACGCCACTTTCAGCAATATTTCAGCTACATCATGGCGTCCAATTTTAGTGGTGGAGGAAGCTGGAGTACCCGGTGAGAACCACCGACAATGGGCAAGCAACTGGTAAACTTTTCCACTTGCGGCTGCGAGTCGAGTTAAAAATTTAGGCGCGAACCCACGCCGTATTATTGATAGGCTTGAATGAGCTTTTAGGTAATCCAACTACCTAACTCATTGAGCCACCCGGGCCCTCAAAACAATTATATTTATGCTTTTTTAAATAACCCAAAGTGTATTACAGTGTCATATTTTAAGACTGATTGGTTGTTGATTGAGGTTAAGTGAACTGCATTTTTATAACAGCTTCACTTCGGAAAACAATAAGATGTTGCTGGAATTGGTCTACATATGGATATCTTTTATCACAATTGCTATGGCAAGAACAAATCTGGTTTGGAGTTAAAAATCTGTCACCCTATCTAACTCGACCATCTAAACCCATTTAAGACTTAATTTCGTGTTGTGTTGGTTGTATTGGTCAATTGCAAAATTGGCATACGATAAACCACCGAAAACATTGAATGCCCGTTATATTAGAACTGAATTGATTCGTTTTTGCTTCCTTTGCATTTAGAATGTGTACAGTCAAACTTGTCTTAAGAGGTCATTTTTGGTACCAAAAAAATGGTGTTTTGAGGTTCAATTCATATTAAATATTCTATGACAGGACAAGACAAAGATTTCTTACACACAGGATAAAGTAGTTATCAATTTTTACGGGAAAAGGTTTTTCTGACTTACACCCCCCTCAAGATTTTTCAGTGTTATAATATAACTTTGTTGTGATCCTTTGTTAATATTGTTTGTATATGTGATTAAAACAAAATAGGCTTTACAAAATATAACGTTAGCCAAAGTCTAATCATTCTTTTAACTCTTAATGTTGTGTAATTTTTTGAACGTGTTTGCGTATGATTTTTGTCAACAGTTGGCACTTATCGATTTCCTGTTCATTGAATCAATCAGCTGTCCGAGTTATTGACGTCACAGTGAAATGACATACATTTCCAATAACAGTGTTTGTGTTGATGTGTTCGTTTAAAAAAACGTTTTATTTACTATTGTTATATTTATTGTGACATGAAAGTCGAATTTTAAATATTATTACAATTTGAAGCATTTGTGCTTTGGTGATTCTTTCACATTGTGCGTATTATTTCATGATGGTTGTGATGCGGTCGTCTTCGAATATACACAAACATGTAAATACATGTAAACACAAGTCAAATGTAGGTCAGGGAAATGTCTGAGAATAAAATGATATGGATTTATCCAGTCAAATTGTTCTATAAAAAGGTGACGTGCTTGTTCATTGCTAAATATATTCGTTTCATGATATGAGATCGAATAACACACACCGTACTAGAATTTCACCGCAAAGAATAAAACATTTGCGGGGATGGCTGTGTAAGAAAATAATTAAACTCCGATGACAGGTCAAGATCGATAAATCTCAGACACCCTTGCATACGATTTCAATCGTTCTCTGACTCGAGGAGCCTCGTCAGAGAACGATTGAAATCTTACCCTTGGGTGTCTGAGATTTCTCGATCTTGACCTGTCACCGGTATTAAATTCTATTAGACCTTTTAATACATGCGACTGCTTAATAGAGGTGACCGCATGGGCAGGGTTGACTATACTTGATTTGTTTTAGTAATATTGTCAGTGTAGCCTGACTACACCGAACCCTGAAAATAAACAAGAATCCTGTATAATTAGAAGAATACATCAAGTTCAAAGGTAGGAACTACGTGCAAAAATATATGTCTATTGCGAACACAAAAAATTATTACAGCAGTCTGCCAAAACATTTTGACAAATTAGCCCGAACAGCATTTTAGACCATTTGTTTCTATTTGTTTAGGCAAATTTTATGCAATTTTTACTCGCCCAAACCATACGCCTAGTAGTTTTTGGCACATACTGCTTACAGTGAGGTTTGGTTTACACAGGTTTCACTGTAGATAAAAAGGGTGTAGCTTATATTTTATTCATACCCTGTATCAGGATCAAAGAAGTATTCAGCTATATCATCCACTTCACTCACTGATGTAACATTTGTCCAAGAAGAGAACTTGTATTTCGTGGGATACACACCGGTCAATACAAAATCTGCCCCAGGTGGTAAACAAACAGCCACACGAACACCTTCAGATCTAAAACGAGTCAAACAGAGAAAAACGTTAATGCAAGTACATGTAATATTATCATAAGTCAATACAAACTCTGCCCCAGGTGGTAAAAAACCACCATACGAACACCTTCAGATCTAAAACGACAACTAACGTGTAGAGTCAAACAGAAACAAACGTCAATGTAAGTACATGTAATATATATAATACAATTGTGTTATTGCATTAACGGAACTCCACTATAATTAGGAGGCCGTCATGGTAGTCCTCGAATGGTAGTTACTATCACCACTAAAGTTGTAAGTTCGAATATCACTCATGGTGAGGAATACTCAATACAACATCATGGGATAAAGTTTGTCAGTGACTTGCAACAGTTCGTTGGTTTTCACTGGATACTCTGGTTTCCTCCAACAATAAAAGTGACCGCCACGATATAACTATTGATATAAGTGGCGTTAAACACCATAACCATAACACCTGCGATTCAGATATTTGCCAGTTTTATAACGTAGATTTCTTTTTCCTTGACCACCACTATTGTATTCACACATCGTAAAGGTCTTGCTAGAATATTGTAAGTTCGTTTAAGTTATGTACAACATCAGTTCATCTTATTAGTTTTCTCTGTTGTTTGTCTTCGCCCTAAGTCCTGTGTGCCCAATGCTGGCAGTGTCTATGGATTGTCCATTCGGGATTGTCCCTTCGGTTTTCTCTTCATTTATTCATTCTTTATTGCCCCATCGGTTTTCTGTGTTGTGTTTTGTTTGTCTTCGTCCTGTGTCTTGTGTGCCCAATGCTGTCAGTGTCTCTGGATTGTCTTCGTCCTGTGTCTTGTGTGCCCAATGCTGGCAGTGTCTCTGGATTGTCCATTCGGTTTTCTCTCACGTTTAATTCGTCGTAAACACTTCTCGGTCCTTTCCTCGTTCATGATTTACCACCGGATTTGTCACTAGGTTAACACGACAGGTGTCACTAGTGGTGCAGGAATTTCTTATCTTTCCGGAGCACCTGAGTTCACCCCCAGTTTTTAGTGGGATTCGTTATACTCGATATTTCAGTTTATATGTCTGTTTATAGATCGTTGTTTGTCCTTTTGGCCATTGCGTAGTCTGTTCTTCTTCTTTGATTTACGGATTCTGATTACCCATTTTGTATCTTCAATCTTTTCTTGTACACAATATAAATTAAATAATCATAAACAATGCATACTTACAATGTTACGCCTATTGCTTGTATCTGGAACGAATTTGGAACTTCATCTTCCCAGTACATAGAATAGCTATAAGCATCATCCCCTGTGATTACTAAGAAGTTAGCGCCTTTATTGTCATCTGCATCCATCCGGGAAATTTCATAATCATCATCTCTGGTCAGAGTTAACAGGTTATTGTCGACTCCACCGAAAATAACTCTTATCTAGGATTACAGATTCATATGTACACTACAGGTGCCACTAGTGGAGCAGGAACTGCTTATACTGGTTTTTAATGGGGTTCGTGTTATCCGATTTTTAGTTTTTTGGTAATGTTTTGTAGTTCGTTGTTTGTTCTTTTTTCCTTTTTCTTTCGGCCATTGTGTTGTCTGTCCTTCCATTTCCGGATTCTGATTACCCCTATGGTATCTTCAAACTCTTCTTATATTGTATCAGATCTTAAAAGTTCTCATCCCTCAGCTATATATTCTCTTAGCCGAAGTTTGTTATCCTGTTTATGTCCATAAGCTTACTTGCTCCGAAAGACTTTAAATTATTCCCTTCCCATTTTTTTTTATTTATGAGCGAACCTGATGGAGGTTATTCCAGAAAACGTCAGGCTAATTAATGAATACAATATTTGATGTCATATGGTGAAAAAATCGTCACCTGATCATTTGACGAAACGCGTCGTGCATACTAACTGGATATCTAAGTTTTTATTTGTTTTTGTATTAAATGGAGAATTTTAATAAAGATATTGAATCGCAATGACGGTAATATAAGATGGAGGTTCAACCTGTCCTTTGAGTTCGCCAGGTAAAGAAAATTACAGCAGTAATCAAGATATAGCAATCACTGTTGTACAATTTGTATTAATAAATGATAAGGAAATTGCTTTTCGCTGATTGGCCAAAACATTACTTTCTTGGTTGTACTTCAGAGTGAGTTCACATAACGTGAGCCTCAGGGGGTCTATTCGGGGTTTCAACGTCGTTCAACCAGAGACGATATTTCATTTCCAGTCGGCCAATCAAATTGCAAGAAAAGGTAAAAAATTTCAATATTTTCATCATATTTCAAAATTTTTAAATAAACTTGAAAAATGATCAAACAATTGTAGCCTATTTTGTTGATTATTCTGTTGAAAAATTCCTTATTATTTGATAAAGCAGTTATTGAATTTCAATTTCAGTCTACTCGTGAATATACGGACCTGGTCAATGATTGATTAATCTCGGCCTTTGGTCTCGGTCAATCAATCCTTGACCAGGTCCATATAGTCATGAGTAGATTATCTCATTAAACGTCAATAATTGTATACTGAAAAATCTGATATATCGTTTTCAAACCGAATCGGATTTTATACTAAGCGTGTTGGTTATTATTATCATTTCATCGGATACAACTTGTTCTCGCAATGACATAGCCTTGACTACTGGGTGGTTGTTACCATATGGGACTAATACCTCACCAGTAGAGATATCGACTCAGTGGGAGTAATAAAAACGTAGATATCAAATTGAGTAGGCACGGGTTTCTGGGATAACCTCCATAAGATAATCTGAAAGTCAAAATATTAAAGAGCCAAATAATCTAAATATCTTTGGGAGCAAGAAAACAAAAAGGACTAAACAGTAGTGAGTAGGGTATAGCCAAAATCGGCTAAGGTCACCTATAATGCCCGAGGGCGGAGAACATTAGTTTCAATAATAATTACATGATTTGGAAACTATATATTTAGAAAAAAATATATCTTATCAACCATGTCAGTGCCAAACACAGACTACTGAGTAGATGATATCCACAGTGACTAACAGTCGACCAACAGAGGCGCAGCCGAAGGTCAATACAGCAGACCGAAGACCTATAACTAGGCCAATATGAAAAGCATCACGTAATGATACCTTTATTAATTAACCAGTCCAATATTTCCCGTACCTTTCCTTGCAATTGTCGAAAAGTCTAGCGGATTCCAATCTAACTGTTATTGGACTGACTGGAATCGGGCCAATAAGGAAAATATCCGTATTGGCCCAATGCAAGTTTTTATATTGTCTTGACAGATTTGATCATATAAAGGCTAGTAAATTAATAATGATTGTTATTTAAACGTCAAATGAGCAATTTATCAGCTATATCATGACGAGAACAAGTTACATCCAATGGATTGATGATGGTCTACGTTTCTTATTAGTTAAACTCGCTTCAATGGATCTTTATTTTGCTAGCATATGTGATTTGCAGAGAAGCAGCAAGCAATTATTACCTTTCCGTAGCACATGAGTTCACCGCTAGTTTTTAGTGGGGTTTGTGTCACTCGATCTGTAGTTTATGTGTATGCTTTGTAGGTCACTGTTTCTCCTTTTGTCCTTTTTCGTTTGACAATTGTGCTGTCTGTCCTTTGATTTACGGATTCTGATTACTCCTTTGGTATCTTCTTATGAACTATGATAGACATATATAATAAACCACGGGTGGTTTGCTACGTCACGCGCACGGATACTTGTACAGTTAAATGTGTTTTGTGTGAACGGTATCTTTACCCGGAATTTTAACTGTACATAAGTGTTTGCAAAACTAACGGGTCTCCACGCAATGAATGTATGCTAACAATGAAGTCTGATATGTGGGTCCTTCGGTGAACTACTTGGTTTTGTTAGTTTTCCTTTTTTTAAATTGTACAACTGCATAAACCTACCTCGAGACGATATTCAAGTATATGCGTGTGACGCAGCAAACCACCCGTGATAAACCATAGTGTGCTTTCAGATGTTTTCGTATTGTTTCCTAATTTCAGCAGTTTAACGTTGGTTTATGTGAATATTGATACAGTCGATCAACAATATTGCATTAGTGGTTGTTGATATTTTGGATGACCCTCCATATGACATTTTTACTTTACCTTAACTCTTTTCTACGATTTTCAACTTCAGTGAAACCAGTCTAAACAAAACCCTTTTTAGACTCAATACTTGTTCAGAATAGACAGGTGTTCCATTTAGAATTTTGATTTACAATATTAGGAATATAACTGATGTTCTGTTCACACAGGATTTTGGCTTACTCATGGTTTAACTTAGGCAGGTTTCACTGTATTACTAAATGCAAAATTGAAACATATATTTTTGTAGCAATACAAACCTTTGTGTACCTGTGTTCACAGTAAGCAAAGTTCCAGTTTTTTCTTTCTGAACACTTGTCTGTAAGTAACATTGGTTCTGGAGTAATGACAGTAATTGTTTTACCTCCAGCATTAACTCCTGTCACGGAGTAATCAGTATCTCGGAAAGATCTATTATCATCTTTTTGGTCGACTGTTTCATCTTTTGGCGGCTTTTGCACTCGATTTCCTTCGCTAGGCTAGAAAATTGTATTCAGAAAAAATGTTTTAAAACTAAATCTAAAACATGTATATTAACTTGTTAGAAAATAAAATAACCTGTTCTTACTGTTTCCAGCAACTTTTGGTAATTTCTGTCCAGAGGGAAATTGCTGAAATCATTTAAATAACTGGAAAAAAACCGCATGGTGACAAAACAATGCATGGTAATAAAAAAAAAGTAATCTTTTAAGAAATAACGTCATGTGTATAAACAAATTTACTAAAATATATTTGTTTTCCAAAGTTACAAAGCTAGCACACCGTCTGCGCTTCACCAAGCAGAGTTTGAAGATACCAAAGGGGTCATCGGAATCCGTATATTAAAGGAGAGACAATATAATGGCCAAAAGAAAAAGTACTAAAGGACAAACAACGATCTCCAAAACATACACATAAAACAAAGATAGAGTAACACGAACCCTACTACACCTGACATGTGCTCAAAAAGGGCGAGCAGTTCCTGCTCTACTAGTGGCACCCGTCGTGTTAATATAAGACTTGCAGTAGCATAATGAAGAAACAAGACCAAAATACTACACTGTCGGAACAGATCTATAATCTAATAGAAAGTCGTAGAAATGGAGGCAAAAATCGATATCCCTTACAAACATATACACTACTGATCATTTTAGCTGGCTTTCTATATGCGACCTTTGATATATTTGAAAATTCTTAAACATTAATAGCCCTGCATAATCCTCGTTACCTATGCAAAATGTTAGAATGAAAACATTGGACATACAATATATGGGTTAGCGTTATGGTATTTAAGGGCACATTTAACAAAATTTCAGCTATATCGTCGCGGTCAGTTTTATTGGTGGAGGAAACCAGAGTCCAGAAGAAAACCATTGACCTGCCGCATATCACAGACAGACTTTATCATGTAGTGTTGTATCGAGTGCACCTCGACTGGGTGGGATTCGAACAACTTTAGTGGTGATAGGGAATGATAGCATACATAGATGTAAATCCAACCATCATGCGATCACGACTACTACGACCGGTCATACAATGTACGTAATTTAATTAGACTGAAATAACTGGGAAAAATTGAATTAGCATTGAATTTTAACAAAACAAATTTCTCAGACGCCATTTGGATTCATTACCTTTCAGTCTACAATTGAACTGCAATCATCCCACAGCCGCGATCTGTCCAAAACCAGGACCTGCATTTTTAACATCATATTTATTCGTCCTCTTTTATTTTTCAATGACTTTGAGTGAGAGGTGATAGTTCGTTTTGTTGATATTGGTAGAATTGTTGACACTATATATTTTAACATTATTTCCATAACACACAGAGGTGTAAAACAAGACTTACATCAGAAAATCCAAATTTCATATTTACAGCACTATGAAATGCAGATTGCTTATCTTGCTTTTCAAAGCCTATAGCTCCCATATTATAGTATTCATTGTCAGCAAAATCGTCAAAGAAAACATCTGTCATGTATATTGGTCCCTTCCTCAATCTGTATCCAGCCCGCCAACTGTAAAATAAAAACATATCATCTTTTGCTAGCGTTGACATAAGCACTAGCAAGCTGTGTCCTAAATCAAGAACATCAACGTGGTGTAACAGGGTAGGAGGATATCGATGATGTTCCGAATTTGACTGAAGGCGGAAAAATAATTAGAAAAAAGTGTCATACAGATGTTCGAAGAAAACATGTAAAATATTGTTTTGTCTGTATAGGAAAAATAATGCTATAAATAATTATTGCTCTCTAAATATATTCCAGTGAAGTTCACACATTTCGAATTTCTAAAATTAACACTAAGCCAAAAACAAATTCTTACTTGGTCCTCATGCTCATTGGAAATGACCTTCCAATTGACACAGGCTTGTTATTTACCATCGCTACCTCTCCTTTATTAGGAGAATCACCAATAATTACACTCTGTTCAAGAAACTGTAGCGCTTGATTTTCCCTGAAACGATATAAGAAAGTTTTGATGTGGTAATTAGAAGAGGTAAATCGAAGGACATATAATATAATGGCCGAATGACGAAGAAAAGATGAACAAACAAAGATCCACAACACACTATACAGGAAAGTAAAGATTGAGCAACACGGATTCCACAAAAATCCGGGAGTAATCTTAGCTGTTTCAGTCGTAAAAGCATTTCCTGTAGTGCTCCATTTAGGGGCACATTGTTACTCCTGTTATAAATCCGGTGATAAGTTCTGAATGAGGAAAAAGGCCGAAATTGTATTTACTACAAAGTGGTAATATATTTATTATTCGATTGTTTTATATTGTTATTGTAAAGAGTGTAAGACGTAAGACATGTACATCTTGTATGGTGGCTACTATATTTATTTGATTGAGGAAACCAAAGTAGTTGTCCAGCATCCGCTGTATAATATTTAGTATGTTCTCCTCTCCTCGAGTTCAGTCAGTAGATCGTGGCTTTGATCACCTATCAAATACAATTGGTATTTGCTGCTTCCCCGCTAAGCAAGTAGCATAAATAAGTAAGGGCAATTATTCGTTGGTCGGGATACATGTAATGTTTTCGTGTGTGGTGATATGTCAACCAGATTTTGTTTTCGTGTTATTTCTGGACATAAATTATCACTAGTATCTATGACAACTCCTCCTAACGGACTCTCAGCAAACCACGCAATGTCTGTCTCAACCATCACATTTTCATTTGTCGTGTCATTGCTAAATCGTGTGATCTTTTGATGAGTGAGAGAGTGGCTGAGTGAGTGATTGTTGCTTATCGCTAACTCAACAATTTTTCAGCTATATCATGGCGAGAACACATTAATTTTCAATGAGATGATGATGAGATTAGCTTTGTTCTAGACCAACACGCTGAGATAGATTTTCATAGTGCTAGCTCACTGAAACAACAATCCGTGGATGGATATGTCGACCCACATTATCCTGATTCCGAGCCAACCAGTCTTTGCTCTTACTCCTTAATGCTACGTGCTTAGCGGAGAAGCAACAAATACCAATTTTATAGCCTTTGGTGTGACCCGAGCGGGGCTCGAAACCACGATCTACCGCACTCGCGACGGATGTTTTAATAAGTTTCATGTCTACTCCTATTGAAAAGATATGGAAACTGTATTATTTTATATTATTTTTAAAAATAAGATTCATCTTCCTTAGCCATGAGAAATTTCAGCCATTGTTTTAATTGTTTTACCTTAAGCTTGTATAATGTAGGCTATTCTACATACTTGAAAAATTACTTATTAAAATACTTACTTCACAATGGTTATCGAAGTAGGGCTGTCAGACAACCTAAATAATTAAAAAGAAAATATTACAACAACACAATTACTATGTATTGTTTTATATAGTAATACATAGATTATCGTGAAATACTGAAGTTTTCCCTGTGAAAGAAAATCCCCATTTCAATGCGTGACGTCAAAGTTCCAACATCCTTTACAATCGAAAACATCATTTAAAGTTCCAGTTTGAAACGCTTCATTAGCTCTTGCAAATTTTGAAATGGTATACATGCATATTATAAGCACTAATTGTAGCTAATGCTTACTTAATTTCGATAATCGGAATGCAAAAATAGTTACATTATAAATATATAAATTGCAAAAACATATATAATGTGTGTCAAATTTTCTTGCTTCATCCCATCCTGGATATACTATAAACACCATAAACCATATTTAGATTCTAATAATATGCCGCCACATCATTGATCTTCACATGCAATAAGATGCTCTTGTCTGGTCTCAAGACAGTATATGATTATCATTATTAATCAATTAAGGCTAGCCTGTTAGACTTATTGATTTGCTTGCTCCCAAAGTCTTTCTACATTTTTTTTTTATTTACTTTCCCTTTCCACATTTAACTTCGATTTATATATTTTTTTTATATTATTGTAAATTTTTTTTCTCTTTGCTTTCCAATCATTTGACCTCGAGCATACCTGGTGAAGGTTATTCAAGAAACAGGTACAGGTAGTACCTACTACACGTAAATTAGATACCGGTATCTACGTTTTAGCACTGCACGTTACCTTATGGTAAGCGCATCCTGTTCCAGGCATGAAATTTGTCATCACTACACGTTGGTCTGTGTCTTCAAACGTTTTTTTATGAGTAAAATGAAGATAAATGATTTTTGTAGAATATACAATTGTATACTAAAATACTCACGATGCCCTTGTAACCTTTAGCTCGCCTCCTCTTAACCAAGCATTTCTAGGGGAATTCTTGTAAGCTGTAATAAAATGAGTCTGAAGATACTAAAGGGGTAAACAGAATCCGTAAATCAAAGCAGTTCAGACAACACAATGGCCAAGAGAGAGAAAAATACTAAAGAACAAACAACCATATACAAGGCATACACATAAAACTAAAGGTCGAGTAACACGAAGCCCACTAATACATACATTGTAACTGTTTATATGATTGATTGATTGATTTTTTGGTGTTTAACGCCACTTTCAACAATATTTCAGTTATATCATGGCGACCAGCTTTAGTGGTGGAGGAAGCCGGAGTACCCGGAGAGAACCACCGACCATGGGCAAGCAACTGGTAAACTTTATCACTTGCGGCTGCGAGTCGAGTGCACCCTTTTTTTGTAATTTACAAAGCCGGGCGCGAACCCACGCCGTATTGGTGATAGGCTTGTATGAGTTGTTAGATCCAGCGACCTAACTCATTGAGCCACCCGGGCCCCTATAAACTGTTTATATATATATATATATATGTTTGAACCAATCTCGGTTAAGGGCCATCATGGTCGTGATCGTAAATGTATCGTAGTTGGATTTACAACTACCTATGCAATCAGTGCCTATCATCACCAAAGTTGTGAATTCGAATCCCGCTCATTGCGAGATGTACTCGATACAACATTGTGTGTTTGTCAGTGATTTGCGACAGGTTGGTTGTTTTCTCAGGGTACTCAGAATTCCTCCACCAATAAAACTAACTGCCACAATATAACTGAAATATTGTTGAAAGTGGCGCTAAACATCATAATCGTAACCCTAAAATGCATTCTGGCATTTTCATATGATATTTCATGCCTACATAGCCCTAACCCATACAGTTAAAGGAGCATAATAATATGAAATAATAATTTGATATATAATTAGTTACCTGTTAGACGATTGAATATTGCTGCTTTATTTGTAGAATTTTTGTATTTTAAGTGCATCAAGGGATCCTCTACCGGATGGTATTTGTTATAACCAGTGGCGGCAGTATTTGTATGAAATATATTATCAACAAATATTCCATGCTGTAAGAAATAAACAAAAAATATATCAAAATATATAAAACTTATTTATCCTGCACTTATTCAATTTTATATATTTCTGTTATATACTGTCACTGACAGAAACAGCTTTTACTGGTACCCCAACCTGTTGAGGATTAGGAACCTAATTTTAAAATCCAGTTTACTTCCTGTAGATAGAAAATATCAAGTAAATATTATATAAAGGCAATCTTATTTAGAAAAGAAAACGTAAATCGTCATCAGCATCTTCGTCAGC
>MJUT01051655.1:652124-669683 GCA_002080005.1 Gigantidas platifrons
AAATAACAATACAATCTGTACATAGTGTACGACAACACGTTACAAATTAAGTAGTAAATAATAAAAACGTAGATATCTAATCCAGTGCGCACGTCGTGTTTCTGTAGTAACCTTCATCAACTACGCTCAACACGGAAATATTCAAATTCAAATTCAATTTCAAATTCAAAATATTATTGTCATTAAAAAATACAGTTTGTGACAATTATCCAAATTATACAAATAAACATGTAACAAAGAGAACATAAAATCTACATTTTCAAGTAAATATGTTAGGAGTCCCCTGTCCTCAGTTCTCATGACTTTTTAAAAAAAAAAAGGATCCCAGTTTATTTACTTGAGATGGTGTTGATATTAGAAAGCCAAATAATGTCAAAGTGTTTGGTAGCAATAAAATCAAAGGCCACAAACAACACAACTAAAATCGAATATGGTTACCTATGTAGAAATTGGTTTACTAAATTTTGTTATGCTTATATAAGAAAGATATAAAATGCCTATAATAATATTCATAAATTACAATATTTACAAAAGTGTTTATTTTGTTGGAAAATGTGCCCTGTTCCTATCTAAAATACGTTGTAGCAAAAAAATATATACCACATGGTTAACCCGAATAATCATAACCTGGCAATACATCTAATAGATTAAATATTATTTAACACCACTGTGAAAGACAACAGCTATATTGTTGTCCACAAATTGTCATACATTAGCTAAAAATTTAGTATGCACGATATGTTTCTGGAATAGCCTTCGTCAGGTAAAACGCTCAAAATGGGAAGATTGGAAGCGAAATAATTTAAAAGTGTTCGGGAGCAATAACGCCAACTATATAATACTTTTTTTATTTAATGAAATTATTGTCTAAACATGACCAGGCAATATAAAAACTTATCATCCTCCGTGACGTCACATTAATTAGCAGAAGACTTACCAGCCTCCCATGTTGTAACGTTATTTAAAAGATTAATAGTCGGTCTGTAAGCCTGGTCATCAGCGACGAATGCATGTGCATAACATGCACCAAGCCTCTTCCTAAAATAAACACTTGATATTGCCACATGTAGATCTCCAAACAAAGCATCGACTTCTGCAGCAGTTTTTTTGTCATAAGTCCAAGGTTTGTGCATCTCAGTGGTCAACTCTGGGTGTCCTGTAATGGGTAAAAGTAGGCATGAAATATCATATGAAAATACACGAATGTATCTTAGGCTTAGTGTTATGGTGTTTCACTCCATTTTCAGTATTATTGCAGCTATATCATGGCGGTCCGTTTTATTGATGGAGGAAACCGGAGTACCCGGAGAAAACCACCGACCTGTTGCAAATCACTGACAACCTTTATCACAAAATGTTGTATCGAGTACACCTCGCTATGAGCACGATTCGAACTCACAACTTTAGTGATGATAGGCAATGACTGCACATGTTAATGTAAATCCAACTGACATACAATTGCGACGGCCCTAATAGTGACAGAGGGGTTGGGGCCTCGGTTACTAGTATTATGTTTAACTCCACTTTTAACATCGTGGTAGTCTGTGTTATTGGTGGAAGAAACCGGAGTACGTACACGGAGAACGCCATCGATCTGCCGCAAATCACTGACAAACTTTATCACATAATGTTGTATCGAATGCACCTCGTCATGAGCGGGTATCGCAGTTATCAGCCAAAAAAGATCTTTCAAATATTTCGACAATTTTACCTTTCATAGTGATCATTGCATAAGCAGCACCCTTAGTATCTCTCAATGGACCAGCTCCGACCTCATGTCCTGCCAATATTTCAATTGCTTCAAGAGCTCCGTCAACGTTTCCTCTTCGTACCAGTTCCGTTTTTACTGCAACTCCTACTATATTTCCGGTTGGTATATCTGAAAGAAAACCACATTATTGTAACAATGACAATTTATGAATTTGGAAGAAAATTTGCCTCCCGCGAAAAAAACACTTATACGGTATATCGAAAAAATCGAATTTCTTAGGAGAACCAACGTTTCTGCAAACAGTTACACGTCACTACAGGCAAAGAATCGTGGCACGGATGTGACGTTAGTGATGTTCAAAAGTTAACGACACTAGACACTTGGCCATCTGAGTGAATGAATGAGTGAGTGAATAACAATTGTTCCAGTAATATATTTCATTGCAAGGAAATAGTATGTTTGGTGTTATAGTGATAATATAACCGCTGTACTAGACTAACGTACCTAGTTGTAACAACAGTCCGCACGTAAACATGACACTCAACTCGGAAACATTGTCCTGACTAACAGTCAATAAGCATTTAAACTTACTCCCTTTTGCAGCTTGTTTAGTAGAGAAGAAGGAAATACCAATTTAATAGTCTTTCGTACCACTCAACCGGATATCTACCACACTCCAGGTGAGCATGTTAAGTATTATGCCATCTAGGAGGTTATATTACACGGAGTATACAATTTACTAGAGTCATTGAACAAATACAGAACTTGTTTTGCAAGAATACAAGATAATCGTCATTAATAAACTGCACTGTTTAACAAGTTTAACACGACGGGTGCCACATGCGGAGCAGAAACTGCTTGTCATTCTGGAGCACTTGAGTTCATCCCCGGTTTTTAGTGGGGTTCGTGTTGCTCGATCTTTAGTTTTTTGCTATTGCCAAACTTTTCTTATCCCAATTGTTTCCAAAACATCCTTATTAAACCTATTAAATCGACAGTGACATAGGAAAACAAAGAACGCTTGATTAACTTCAGTTTGTAGTGCTTATTGTAAAACGTCACCTTAATAGAAGCAACAGAAATGTTCCGAATGGAAGTGTACGTATATTGTGCACAATCATGTAATTTACAATGAATTATAACTTACCATTTAGGAAAGTCACAAAATTCAGAATTCGATTAGACAGACCCTTTTTTGAATTGAGGTTGAAATAAGCTTTGTTGTCAAGGGAACCAGTTTTAGGATTTATACTGTAAACTACCAATCCTTTACCATCCTCTCTTTTATTATCAATATTCTGCGTAGAATGAGAATAAAATTAAGTATTAGAATAAACTGTTTACTAGTATTACTTTCCATTTTTTTATTCCATAAATAACCATTTTCATAACTGTAACAAGTACCGTAATGACCTATGTATAATGCGCTAGATTTTCGTGGTGTGTCGTTTCGTTTCACTGTGTTTCGTTTCTGTTTCATTTCTCACTTTACAGCGACCCAAAGTTAGATTCTTTATTGTTTAGGAGGCGTGTGCATTATAAAACAAGAACATTGTGTTTCGCTCTTTTTTCTCAAACCGTGAAGTCACATATGACTGAATATATAAACGCGTTGTGTTGTCTGTTCTTCTTCAATATATGGATTCTAATTGCCCCTTTGGTATCTTCAAACTCTTCTCTATATACAATACATGTACATGTATTAAAATGGGAAATTAGACACGTACAAAAATCTTGAGATTTCAAATTGCAATGTATTAGTCCAACAACGATATCAGTTACTTCATGAAGTATTGAGTTTTCAGCTCATACTTTTCACGTAGATTCTTTCTTTCTACTATCACTGCCACGACTTTTACCGGATTTGACCGTATATATGAGTAACACGGTGGGTGTCTTATATGAAGCAGGAACTGCTTACCTCCTGTTATTTTTATGGGGATCATGTCTTATTTACGCTATATGTGTTCGTTTGCGCATAGTGATTTCTAGCACATGTTATGTGGTGTTTTTGCTTTGTTTAATCACATTATTTTGAAGGATATATGTAAACAAACATGTGAAGAATACCTGTTTTAACAGAGCCAAGAATATAAACAACTTACTTTCGTTTGATGTTTAGATGTTATTGTGTCTGGCAAGGCTTTAGTCGCTGATTCCTACATTTTCTTCTACGATTCATGATGAATATGAGTGAGCGTGTACAAGTGCATGATAGTTAGCATACATTCTTTTGCTTGTCTTGTTATGCAGGTTGTGTCCTATCTAATACATGTAGCATACTTTTCTTGTACTAGTAATCCTTTTAAATGTATAGGTCAGGGTCCTATGGTACAGTGCTATTGAAATTCAAACTATGACGGCGGAAATTGATTGGGATAGCATGCGGGTACACTGAACCATATAATCCGTGGTACCATAGGGTCGGGCTATACAGTGGGGTTTGGCCGTGGACAGAGGTTGATACCAAACCTCGTTAAATGAAATAAAGAAATAATTTATAATGATTATCAGTAATCCTCAGAAAGATGAAATAAATATCTGATTAGATAAGTTTATGGTGTTTAACGCCACTTTCATAGAGTTTAGTTTTAAGTGTGGACAAAACCGGAGTACACGGAGTCAATCATCCACCTTTCGCAAGTAACTGACAAACATATCTTATTACAGATCACCGATGGCGGAAATCGAACTCACACTTTTAGCGAGGATATAAACAATGGTTACATAGATAGATATAAATCCATCTATCTTATAACCACGACCATGACTTACGCCTCCCCCCACTCTACACACACGCTTATTTACCTTTAGGTCAACATAAATACTGTCTTCTGATAGTTTGCCAGCTGTTTGTGTCAGCTTTGTCCACGATAGCTTTGGTTTACCGTGTATCTCTAGTACACCCCCATCCGTAACAAACAACGCCTTGTCTCCTCCTGCCCCTAAGTCGTTTTCTTCAACATCACCTGGAATGTAATTATTAACATGACACTAATATTAAAAAATTGACTAATCGTATTCAGGGTTTTATCTAAAACCATGCATAGTTTATATCAATAAGCTTTAGACATTTCCATTGCACACAATAAAGATGCAATTATTTTTCAATTATCCCTCGGTTCAAGATTCCAAATAGAGTACTTTGTAGCACAGTGTAGAAGTAATACGATCTTTCAAACACGGTCCATTTATAAGATGAGTTATATCTGTCACTCTTAAAAACTACGTCTTTTCCTGTGAAGAAGATATTTATATTCTTTAATATGGACTCCTATGTATGGGACACTATTATGCTTCCGTGAATGGAGCGTTCCCGTGGGAGACAGTGCATATGAGACAGGGAAGCTGTCTCCCATGTGAAAACTCTATTTGCGGAAGAAATCGATATACATGTATGTACTAAAAAGTGTATTGAAAAGTGAATGATATCCTAGGACTATATATATGAATAATACGTCGGATGTTTTATAAGAAGTAGGAGCTGCTTACCCTTCGCGAGAACCTGGTTTTTTGGTGGGGTCCATGTTGCCCGTCTTTTAGGTTTTCTGTGTTATGTTTTTTGTTTTGTTTGTCTTCGTCCTGTGTCTCGTGTACCCAATATTGTCAGCTACTCTGGATTATCCTTCTTGATAGCCCCTGTGGTTTAATTCAAGGCTTATTGTCATAAACCCAATTTCCGTAACCAGTAACAATCCATAATATTACATATTTGACATTAACCAACTCGGACTATACTTTACACAACGTATATAGGTGTAGACGCTACCAACACCTTGCTACCCGAGTCAATATAGCATTATACATAGTATAATTAATAGGAAGTCTCTTAATAATATTCGCTTCTACTATCATCCGTTTTACCCCAAATTTATATAAAAGTGAAATCTGTCTAAACCGAGCCATGCATAAAGCGAAGCCGAATCCTGTAGAGACCGTATACTTACATCAAATAAAATCTCACTGTAGAAAATCGTTGTTAATTTAACCTGTATAAACAATACACCTGTCAATCCCGAACTAAAAATCTGGTTCTAAGGAGGTTCGGCTTAGACAGATTTCAATGTATATTTATATCACCTATCACCACTTAAGTGGTGAGTTCGAATTCTGCTTAGGTGAGGTGTACTCTATGCAACTTTATGTGATATAGTTTGTCAATGACTTACGCCAGGTCGGTGTTTTTCTCCGGGTACTCCGGCTTCCCCTACGAATAAAACTGACCACCACGATCTAACTGAAATACTGTTGACAGTGGCATTAAACGCCATACACCAAACCAAACCTTAATTAAATTGATCATTAAATTGTTTTTACCTAAGAAAACAATGCGTGTGTTCTGTTCAAAAGGACAGTCTTCTGAACCAATATGTAGCTCCCCATCTACTTGGATCCAATGTACTTTGAGATGAACTTCAGTATTCGGGTCCCAGACAAGTTTTCCTCCACTCTGAATCGTTATGCTCCATAACGTTGGAGGCTGCTCGTCTAATAATATGCTCTGAGTTATAACAACGTTGTCGTCTTTTCCTGGAGGCTAATAATGTAATTAATAAGAAAATAGTAATAATAATGAAAAAACATCTTTAAGGATATATATTTTTATACATATATAAATGTATGTATGTCCCTTCATGACGAGATGTACTCGATATAACATTACATGATAAAGTTTATCAGTGACCTGCGACGGGTCGGTGGTTTTCTCTGGCTAATGCGGTTTCGTCAACCAAATAAACTGACCGCCACAATATAATTGAAATATTTTGAAAGTGGCGATAAACCCCATTATCATAACCCTAAAAGTTATGTTTGATGCTTTTAAATTTGAAGTATATTGAATATTTAACGCTTCTGGCGCAAAAGAAATGTTTTCTTTCTTTTTTATTTCTGAATAAACAGTTGAAACAGAGAAGAAATAAATATGCAGAACCTGATTTTTTAAAAGTCATTTTGAAGTGTTTTACACAATATAACTAAATCAAATGAACAATGAGAATAAAAATGTAGATATCTAATTTACTGCGCACGACGCGTTTCTGGAATAACTTTCACCAGATACGCTCAATATCGAAAGATTGGAAAGCCAAATAATTTAAAAGTGTTTGGGAGCAATAAAACCAAAGGGCCTAAACAGGATAACCAAAATCGGCTACAGTCACCTATATATAGATTCTCCTTCAGTTGCCCATGGGTTACGATATTTCTCCACTCTTGAAAGAGAGTTAAATTAAGAATTTTAACCACAAGCCGTTAAGCGAGTGGTTAAATTTTTTAATTTAACTCTTGAGAGTGGAGAAATATGGTAACCTACATGGGCAACCGAAGGAGAATTTGTTTCTCCCATTATTTAACACAAACTTTATTTCAAAAGCCGTCAAACGAGTCAAATGCGGGGAAAGGCACGAGACATTTTAATCCTCTAGAGGATTACAGATTTTTCCACCACTGGTCCAGCGAGGTTAAAACGCCGTAATAATTGGAAAAATGCATTTATATAATATGCACGATTGGTTATCTCCATGTAAGATTAATATTATTCTTCCGGTAAAGAGAACAATCGTCTTTTATAAACAAATCTTTAGATCTCATGACATGTGACTCTAAAGTTATTTTACTAGCAATTAATATGATTCCAATATTGTAGTTTTGTTAAACTTAAAATGATATTTGGTTTTTCTTTCTTATTTGAAATTGAAGTTTTGTAAAATTAATTTAGTTAACGTTTATAATAATAATAATAATAATAACAATAACAATAACAATAATAGGTCTAGGATTATGGTGTTTAACGCCACTTTCAACAATATTTCAATTATATCGTGGCGGTCAGTTTTATTGCTGGAGTAAACCGGAGTACTTGGAGAAATCTACCGACCTGCGGCAAGTCACTGACAAACTTTATCACATAATGTTGTATCGGGTACAAATGTACATCTCGCCATGGGCAGGTTTCAAACTCACAACGTTAGTGATTATATGCATTGATTTCATAAGTAGTTACACATCCAACTACCATGCGATCATGACGGCACCATTATTATTATTATTATTATTATTATTACATGTATTATTATTATTAATCATTATTATATTAATACTACAATACATACCGAATCATTCCAGGTATTTTTGTGGTCACTCCATTTCACTAAATTTTTGTCATCTTCTGGACAACCAGCATGGGAAAGTGTAATCAACGTCGCCAACGTTAAAAACTTAACAAGAACTCCCATCTTCCAAACTCCGCTTAAAATAATTGAAAAAAGCCTTATTTTTCTGTTACTTATAGAATTCTAAGAAAGGTTCGGAAAAGGGGGACGTTAATGATAGGTATCCTCTAAATATTTAAAAATACGTGTCACATACATATTTAACATAACACTGGAAATCTATTTCACATTGTTAAAAATGTTATCTTTGAAAAATCTGATTTTCGTTTTGCTTAGATATTTTTGGTTGTTTAATTTATTAAATCCCCTTAAAATCTCGTAGAGTTCAACGAAGCCCCCGGGCCAATGCCATTTTAATTAAACCTATCCACGGATGACGATGATAATACAGGCATTATCTATTTACTTCAAAATAAAAACAACAAAAACGTCTGATTTCTATAATAATCCGCCCTCTGGGCATTTTCGTTTTTCAAAAGTAAGCAATTCAATTAACGAAATATAAGAAAAACACGTTTTAGATCAATGATATTAAATACAAATGTAATTTCTAATTATATTACGTCATTTAGACACTTTGAAAAGTGCTTTCGAAAATAAGAACATATGTATATTTTCTTTAATGTCATGCTATTTTAATAGGTTGATTTTAAGCCGTGTTATTATAATTTAAAGCCCGTTTACAAGATCAAAGTTTTTTTAGCACATTTTCCGTAAAAAATACCCCACATTTTTTATGGGAAATTTCTCAAAGAAAACTTTGTCAAAGTTATGCCATTTACACGATCAAAGTTTTTTTTTATCCTAAGTTACCTTTCGTCGGTAAATTCTAAGACAAACAAAATGGCCGAATTCGATTTTTTGATTCCGAAAAGATGTTTTGATTGGTCAATTCCCATCAAAGTCCGACAACGTTTTTAGTAAATTAGGATGGGTTTCTATTCCATCAAAGTTCTTTGACAAAGTTTTTGATGCAGGTTTACATGATCAAAGAAAACTGACCAATTTTTTTATGGAAAACTTTGATCGTGTGAAAAAATATCATTATATGAAAAACAAAACACAATGAAAAATGGGAAAATTAATAGTGATGAATACCAGAAAAAAATATATTTTCAACTTTTGCAGGTTTCCACCTTCAAAATTCGTCATTTTCACTTCATCAGCTGTTAATTTCACAATTTTTTCTTTTCGCTTTTCCAGGTTTGGATTTTCACAATTAAAATTTCCCCATATTCATGTTATAATTAAGATTTAAGATCAGACTTGTGAGGATTGGTGTTTAGTGCGGATGAAGGATGGTTTTTGTATTCATATTGCCAGTGATATCATGTTATGTTCTTTATCTTCATTTTCAATATTAAATTAAACTCAGTAGGCATCACCTTTTGGCCCCCCTAGGGTAATGAAATTATGGTTTGATTCCGAAAAGATGTTTTGATTGGTCAAACTCTAACTCGCCCGAACACGTCTTGAATATTTTTTACTCGTGATATATTTTAGCGACATTTACATAAACATTGAAGTAATCTTATTGCAAATTCTTCAAATAAACTGGGATTAGGGTTCCAAGCATGCGGGGACCCAAGCTGTAGCCTTATAATAGCATATATGATAATTCGACCCTGCCACAAGTCATTTTTTGATACTTTGACTGATGCGCAGAGTCTCTTCAGAATATATTTACCAAATAAAAGTTCAAAATCACTATGGGTTGTATACAAATGATGCTGTGATGAAAGAAAACATTTCGATATCTATTATGAAAAGAAAGTTTGGTCAGCAATTCCACAAATAGCAAGAAAGCGAACAATCACCCCTCACTTTGGCTATCAATCTGTCATGCTCAATTGACAATTATACAAAACAAACTCTAGATATATTTTTAAAACAAGTTACGGTAGTACGTAGACTTTTGTAATTCTAAAATACTTACTTTTTTGTGTATTTAAGTCATTCCTACTAAAATCACGTTATGATTTGTACTGTTAATGTTGTGAGCTAATTTACACGTGGATATCGTGAAAGGTCTACTCGACTATTATATGTAATGTAAATATTGATTGCCAATTTACCTGTATCATCATTTTTATGTATATTAAATGTCTACTTGATTATTGTATGTATATTAATGTGTAAATTAATCTATCTGCCATCACTTAAACTCACTGGACACAAAACAAACAACTACATATGACGTTGGAAATACAGGTCTTTGTTTTGGAGGGGCCCGGGTGGCTCAATGAGTGAGGTCACTGGATCTAACAACTCATACAAGCCTATCACCAATACGGCGTGGGTTCGCGCCCGGCTTTGTAAATTACAAAAAAGGTGCACTCAACTCGCAGCCGCAAGTGATAAAGTTTACCAGTTACTTGCCAATGGTCGGTGGTTCTCTCTGGGTACTCCGGCTTCCTCCGTCACTAAAACTGGTCGCCATGATATAGCTGAAATATTGTTGAAAGGGGCGTTAAACGCCAAAAATAATAAATCAAATCAAATCATCTTTGCTTTGGACAGACACAGAATGTGGCGGGGACAAAACAGTTAATGGGGACTCCCCCTTTTCTTGATAGCTTGATCTCCAACGACAATTCATGTATACACAAACGATATAAAAACCTGCACAGATTCGCTTGTTTCTATGCATATTTCTTTGTGTCTTGAATACTCCTATGTGTAAGAACGAAATCAATGTCATATACGGTAATATATTTTTTATTTACATGTTTACATATAGTCACATAGCACTATTATATATATAGTGGGGCCATCGTGGCCGTGATCGTATAAAAATTGGATTTACAACTACCTATGTAATCAGTTCCTATCACCATTGGTGTGTGTTCGAATCTCGGCCAGGGCGAGGTGTACAGCATTATGTGATATAGTTTGTCAGTGACTTGCGACAGGTCTGTGGTTTTCTCCGAGTCCACTGGTTTCCTCCACCAATTAAACTGACCGTCACGATATAACTGAAATATTGTTGAAAGTGACGTTAAACACCATCAAACAAACAACAAACATAATTATATCTAGTAATTACGTTTTTTCCCTCATTATTGTCTCCCTTGGAACACATAATCTCTCAAATCCAATATTATAATAAGTAATAATATTAATTTTATGACTGTATTATCTTCTATGCAATTTCTCTACTTTCTCTGAATTTGAATTTGAATATTTGGTGTTTAACGCCACTTTCAGCAATATTTCAGTTATATCATGGCGACCAATTTTAGTGGTGGAGGAACCCAGAGTACCCGGAGGGAACCACAGACACTCGACTTTCGGACCCCCTCTTTTTTCCTCATTTGGTCCCTCCCGCGATTATGGTATGGATCTTTGTCTGGAAGTACATCTTTGTGCCATTTATCCATATTTTACAACATTTAGTGTTACAGCTCTCTCGTTCTACTAACTTGTGTTTCTAGGTCCAGCTGCCGTTTTACTTTAGTAGAACGAGAGAGTTGTAACACTAAATGTTGTAAAATGTGGATAAATGGTTCAAAGATGTACTTCCAGACAAAGATCCATACCATAATCGCGGGAGGGACCAAATGAGGAAAAGGGGGCCTGGTCCGGAATTCGAGTGCTTGTGGAGAGAACCACCGACCCTGGGAAAGCAACTGGTAAACTTTATCACTTGCGGCCGCGAGTCAATTGCACCCTTTTTGTAAATTACAAAACTGGGTGCGAACCCACGCCGTATTGGTGATAGGTTTGTATGAGCTGTTAGATCCAACGACCTAGCTCATTGAGCTACCCGGGGCCTTCTATACTTTCTTTGCAAAATGTTCCAGTATTGATAATTACTAAATAAATAATGTATGAATTTATTTATATTCAGGCTATCATGTTTCTCATGTCCTGGACTGATGATGGTGCAGACCTTTCATTGTAATTAGTATCTAGATTGTCGTAAAAGTGGAGTTGAGTAATTGTCAATTCTTATTGTTACATGTCTATCTATAATATTGTGGAACAGCAAAAGCCAGATATTAAGCCCTCTCTGTCCGAGTTTGGCGTTGTGGGTTCAAATCTCTCACATGACGAGGTGTACTCGATGTGAAAATGTGTGACAGTGATTGTCCAGAAGATTACAAGAATTTAGTGAAATGGTGTGACCACAACAATACATTCAATGATTCGGTATGTATTGTATTTACTACTATTTTTATTCAATTGTTATTATTATTATTGGGGCGGCCGTGGTCGTGATCACATGGTAGTTGATTTGTAACTACCTATGCAATCAGTGCATATCACCACTAAAGTTGTGAGTTTGAATCCCGCCCCATGGCGAGGTATACTAAATACAACATTATATGAAAATGGCATTCAACACCATAATACTAGCCCTAACCTCTGTCCAAGTTGGGAGACATATCTAATCGCGGAAAATGTTCTGAATGACATAGCACTATAAAATCAAATTAAGAGTGCCTGCATTGCACAATGCAGACACCATTATCAAACTTTTTCTCGGCATGAAAATGGCTTAGAAATTGTTGACCTGCCGTAAGTGACTGACAAACTTAATCACATTATGTTGTATCGAATACACCTCGTCTGAGCGGGGTTCGAACTCACAACGTTGGTAGGGATAGTCACTGATTACATATAACGTTATAAATCCAACTACCATACGATCACAACCACAACGACCACAAATCATATCTGGACAAATGACGCTTTGGACCGATTGATATTTTTGAACTACCGGACATTCGGACCAATATATGTTTGGTGTTCGGGCTAATAATAAAACATACACCCACCACAGTTTTGTTACTGTCCCACAGACATGTCATGAGTTTCCACCGTCATATTTCGTCGTTTTTTTGTTTTTGTTTTTTGCTTTTTGGGGAGGGGTGAGAGGCGATTGTTTGTTTTGTTGATACTGGCCAAATCATTGACCGTTACTATTTAAATTTTTCTTTTCATAATTTGAACTTTCTGATCACCTGAATCCTGAACGCCTACTTGTACATGTAAATCTTGTTTTTGGAAATAATAGTTTAAATAATAACCGAATACACAAATACCGAAATAAATGTCATGGACTATAAAAATAAATAGATGCCTTTATCAATCTTTAATCTATTGGTCAGCCCTTAGAGGAAAAATGTAAATCTTTTAATTACCGTGTGACCATCAATGACGTATCAGATTTTAAAAAGGTGAAAACATAGATTTGATTAAATATTAAGTAGTCTACTGATAGTTATTGCTTAAGGACATTTTTTGAAGAAATTATTAATGTATATGAAGTCCATACGAAACTATAAAACACAAAAGTTCAATAAGTCAAGATGAAATAGTTAAATGCAAAATTATTTTTGAAGTCAAAAGTTCAGATAAAAGGTATTTGTGATTTTCTGGTTTAGTTTAGGTTCATGGTGTTTAACACCACTTTCAACAATATTTCAGTTATGTCGTGGAGGTCAGTTTTATTGGTGGAGGAAACCACCTACCTGTCGCAAGTCACTGACAAACTTTATCACATAATGTTACATACCTCGCCATGATCGAGATTCGAACTCACAACATAGTGTGATAGGCACTAATTGCATAGGTAGCTGTAAATCCAACTGCCACACGATCACAACCACGACGAACTCAAAATACATTGTAGTTCAATGAAAAATGAAAAGTCAAAAGATCAGACAATTTTTTCTGGGATTTTCTAAAAATTCGACAAAATAAATACAAAGCTCTCTGGATTATTATATTCATCAGACCAAAGAAAATCAACTAATTGGGACGGGTGAAAGTTCACCATTTTAACTCACTTAGTGATATGCGGCAGCGCTTTGATAGACAAAAATTATGTCAAGACTTGTTCTCTGAAATTAATCGACTTACGTCTGTACGTTTCCTGACGCGTGACGTCAGTTAATTAAGGATCCCGTGCAGTACTAGGCCATCTGGCCATATTTCTGGTGACGTACCTCTCACGGGTATTTTGGATAACAACATTGAGATGGTTCTAACTAGTATGATATTGGATTTTCGGATTAAGCTAGTTTGTGTTCTGCTTTGTAACTGGTGTTGTCTTTGCTATCCACATTTATATGGTGTGTGGTGCGTTTCCTCTGNTGTTGTACTGGCTAACCGTAATAAGATGGTTTTTAGTGGTCCATCTGACTGGATGTTGTGTTGACTAACTGGATTGAGATCGATTGTGATATTTTCTTTCCAACTGGCGTTCTATTGGCTACCCGAGTTCAGTGAGTTTGCTCTGTTCCTTTTATCTGGTGTTTATTCGGATTGTGATGCATGCGCTGTGCTGTTTCTTCTAACTGGTGTTGTTTTGGCTGTCAAGACTGTGATGAGCTGTGCTGTTCTTTATAGCTGTTGTGTTGACTAACCGGATTATAATGGTTTAAGTATTTATATATAACTAGAGTTGCGTTGGCTAATCCGACTGTTGTTCCTTCAAGTGGCTTTATGGATCGGTTCCTTCAAAATTGTACTGTCGCCATGAAATAGCTGAACTATTGTTGAAAGTGACGTTAAAACACAAAAAATCAAATCAAAGTTGTACTTCGTTTGGTCAAAAGCACAAAAAACAATAAAATACAAAATATTCAAATTCGAGTAAAATTACAATATTGTAGGCTTAAAGGATGTTATTACGCTCTTTTAATTTCAAACCACGAAGAATATGTTGCAGAAAGAAAGGTTTCTTCATTGTGTTGCTATTGGTGGGATTGCTGACAACCACTGGGTAAACTTCCTATTCGTGGCTAATTGAAACTAGAAGATGACACTATTACAAAATTAGTAACAAACCAGAAAGATTGTCGCATGTTTGCAAAAATGTCACAAACCTTGCCACTAGAAGACATGTGACTCCTTATGCGCAATAGTTCATTCATAAGGTCAACATTTTAAATGCTTTCATTTTGCCCTTTGATAATCAAAATAGCTATCAAGTGTAAACCTTTTACATGCTTGATCTATGATTTGTAATCTACTTAACCCCGCCACATTGCTGTGCCTGTCTCACACCAGGACCTGTATTTTCAACGTCACACGTCATGGTCTTTTGTGTGTTCAGTAAGTTCCGTTAAGATGAGACGCGATTATTCGTTTTGTTGATGTTGGTGGAACTGATTACCATCACTGTTTAAACTTACTTTTTATATTTTGTTTCGTTATGAATACAGCTGAAATACTGGTAATTTGTATTCTTTTTGTTTTGTTTTGTTTGTTTGTATATTTTTTATTGCTTTTTTTTTCTTAACTTCCAGTAGGAAATACTACAGAACAAGTTCAACAACATCGAAATACGATGCAGATAATTTATGTGTGGAATAATCAGAAAACTAGACCAATGATTTCTAACTACAGCAGAATAAGGGTGGAATAATCAGAAAACTAGACCAATGATTTCTGACTACAGCAGAATAAGGGTGGAATAATCGGAAAACTAGACCAATGATTTCTGACTACAGCAGAATAAGGGTGGAATAATCGGAAAACTAGACCAATGATTTCTGACTACAGCAGAATAAGCATAGTATATTTGTAGTAGCTACAAATCATATAACATTTTTCTGTAGCAACAAAGTAGTGACACTCTTTAAACACGGTGCCCACTATTTGTCGCGGTCAATCATTCGTATTATGACATGACAACCTTTATCGTAAGGGTATATCTTTTTTTTTGTACCTAGGGGCCGTCGTGGTCGTGATCGTATGGTACATGTAGTTGGATTTACAACTTTCTATGCAATCAGTGCCTATTATCACTGATGTTGTGAGTTTGAATCTCGATCATGGCAAGGTGTATAACATTATGTGATAAGGTTTGTCAGTGCCTTGCGACTGATCGGGGATATTCGCCGGGTCCTCCTGTTTCCTCCACCAATAAAACTGACCGCCACGATTTAGCTGAAATATTGTTGAAAGTGGCGTTAAACACCACCCAACAAATAAGCGAAACCCTTTCCCCCAATGAGGATGTGTTGGGCTGCTCTGTTGATTGAACACCCGAGCTGTCTCATGTGATACGGGGTAACAATAAACCTCCCCCCAATGAGGATGTGTTGGGCTGCTCTGTTGATTGAACACCCGAGCTGTCTCAGGTGATACGGGGTAACAATAAACCTCCCCCCAATGAGGATGTGTTGGGCTGCTCTGTTGATTGAACAGCCGAGCTGTCTCATGTGATACGGGGTAACAATAAACCTCCCCCCAATGAGGATGTGTTGGGCTGCTCTGTTGATTGAACACCCGAGCTGTCTCAGGTGATACGGGGTAACAATAAACCTCCCCCCAATGAGGATGTGTTGGGCTGCTCTGTTGATTGAACACCTGAGCTGTCCCAGGTGATACGGGGTAACAATAAACCTCCCCCCAATGAGGAGGTGTTGGGCTGCTCTGTTGATTGAACACCAGAGCTGTCTCAGGTGATATGGGGTAACAATAAAACATGTTGGATTTTGAATCGCAGTGTGAGTAGCTCTGAAAACTCTTAACTATTGATTCAGGGGCTGGGGAATATCAACTCTTAGTGAAACTGGAGAACTGCTGCACTGTTCAATGTAATTTCGATATAGATGAATAATTGGGAAAAAACCAATGGTGGGTGAGGAGGATATAGTTGACATAAATGATATTGAGGATTCGTTACAGACAAGTGACCTAGCTGTGGAAATATATAACGTCCAAGTAATAATTCATGTCACCAACATAGCAATAGTGATGACAAACGTTTCAGAAGAAGAGATTGTACTACTAGAAACATCAGATGTTTCATAATGCTAAAGTGAGAGGAGAGGGATAAACCTGTTGTTTTTTTTGGACCTGTAAAAAGTGAGTTGAGCACCACATTTGAATACTTGAGTGTGTATGTAACATCTACAGACGACACGCTCCTTTGGTTTCAATTACTGCAGAATCATAGCCAATTAAATATTGACGGATACCTGGCATCTACAGATGATCTATTGGACTGACCTCAAGAGTGGCAAACATGAATTTGGTCAATCTAACTCTATGTTGAGATTATGATTTTACATTTATAGGTCAGTAAATCGATACCTGATAGCATCGAGTCATATAATGATATATCCTAGGCTATTGGTACACTACACGCTAGATGCAACTTGTAACACGACGGGTTCCATGAGAAGAAAAGGAAGTGCTACCTCTTCCGAAGCAACTACGTTTTATTGCTCAATCATTGTTTCGATGTAAGGGTTTGTGGGTCATTTTCATTTGAATATGGCGTTGTATGTTTTCTTCAATTTTCGGTTTATTATTGTCTCTATAATGTTGACTATTCTGTTTAGGTCATTTGATTTTCATGCTTCAAAACACCTTTTAATTGATTTGGCGTTACAATCTTTCGTTTTGATCGTACCTGATGCAGGTTATTTCATAAACGTGTCATGCGCACTAAATTTGATATCTACGTTTTTATTCTAGGAACTGCATGCATTAAGACGCTGTATCCCGGAACGCCAACATTTTGAAATTTCAAAGAAAGTTGTCCTTCCTAATTAAGAGGGATTAAGGGGTCCCATTAAGGGTGAATGATCGTGGCAATCACAGGTAAATAAAGATAAATTTGATTCTCTATTTGTATTTCTACGAAAACATAATAATGAATATTTATTATTAAATTCTAAAACTATATAAGCACACATGAAATATGAAAAA